>CAUYTI010096733.1:0-5000 GCA_963575145.1 Galago senegalensis | reverse complement strand
GGTAGTTTATCCACTGAATCAGGATCATGAAAGATTCTTCCAAATAATTCATCTAAAATAGTTCAGGAAGACAGTCTGGAACAACAACTTCCAAAATGTTGTGGTACTCTTAAACAGACCATAAATGGCATGATTTATATATTCTTCTATTTTTAAAAGATAAAGTTGGAGGTTTTCATGTTTTTCAGTGTTAACACATACTGTTATGTGTTGGGGGACAAAAGTTAATGGTAGTAATCATGTGTGCAAATGCAATGTTTTGAAACTGCTTACTGACAAATTCATAAAGTCAGGCTGTAAAAGGACAGTTTTACTCTAAATGTTTGAAGAATAAAAGATGGAATATTTGATGTAATACAAACTTTTTGTAAACTACAGAGTTTAATTTTGGTAACTTAGACAGGAAAGATTTGAAGGGCTTCAGAGTTTTTAGGAATCACCAATCTAATTTTAGAATAATTGAGAAATTTTTATTATATTGAGTTTTTAACCAGATTTGCTAGTTGTTAAAATTGTGTCAAATACAGCTCTGTATCAAGTACTTTTACCAGTTATTAGTTAAAAGTAGTAATTAAACAGTTAAGGACTTGGAAATTTGGCATGAGTTACAAAAAAACTGATTTTACATGTGGCAAAGTACAAAATAAGTGCACATCAAAAGCGAGCTCTTTACAATATACCAAGTGACTGCATGTGTGTACCATTAGATAGGAATATAGCGTGGAATTTATTTGTAACTCTTTCAGTTTTCTGAAGAGGAATCAATAGTTAATGATTATGTTGCCATTCTTTTGTATAAAAGAACTTAAGACCTCAGTATCAGTAATATGAAAATAGCAGAAATCTTCATACATGCTGCTTCTCAAACCATTTTGACCTAATGAACAAATCTTAGTACAATATACAGATTAAACACATTACACATCAAAGTGCCTCTGTAGAACAACACTAATAATCCCAAAGCCCTGAGCTCTCTAAGGCCTAGAATTGTCCAACTAAGAAATCTGAGATTCTGCTCCCATATTTTCTGATCAGTAATTTAAAGAATAACCTGAGTTGATGGGTCACCAAGAATATTTACTATATAAACATTATTAAATCTGGTTTATTTTATAGTTTGATAAAATTCAGATATTCTAACTGATGCTAACTTTTATTATTTATGAGAAGTGACAATCATTAGCTAGTTATTTGTATCAAATGACATTTTCTTTGCCTGTTTCAAATATTCTGATAATCTATATTAGTCTGGAATAATTACATATACATAGCCTATAATCTCTGAATGTTTATACAAACAGCTGTTTCACAGAGTAGAATGCTGGTGTTAAATATTCCTCTGCTAATTTTCTAGTTTGCCAGTGTGTCCTCTTTCTGCCTTAAGATACTGCCTTTAATCCCTTTTGGATTTAAGTTATATATAACAATTTAAGTAAATTATGAATAATAACACAGATACTGTTCATCCAATGTAGTACTCTTTATCTACCACTTAGGTGCTGCTTTTAATTCATCTAAACTTGTCAGAGACAAAGTGATGAATTTTTTTTTCAAGTAACTGCATCCATTCTCTTGGTTCATATTGAGCTTTCAGACAATTTAGCCCTTTTTGCCATGAACTACTCACCAGCCAATACTGCTTTATATGTAGTATAGTTGTATTAACAACAACAAAAATCCTCACATGAAGGACTTTTTCCCTATCTGTCCTCCTATGTTTCCTTCTGTCCTTCTCAGACTTAGCCAAACCAGTAACTGTGAGACGTTTCCAGTGAATGATAGCACAAAGGTTGTAAAATCAAGAGTGTGATTACAGTATTGATAGCTCAAGTTTGGAAGGGTATCATTTTAGAGAGGGATGACGATGAGCTCAGTTTTTAATGTGCTTCAGTTGCTGGTGGGATGTCTAAATAAAGATGTTACAAGGGCATTTAGATATATGGGTCTGGACAGAGGATAAAAAGTCAAATGTACAGAGAGATTTGTGATTTTAGGTGGTAATTAAAACTGTCAGAATGTTTTGTATGGAGATGAAGCAGCTGTGGGAGGTGCTGTTGTGTTTGCATGTAAACTGAAGCAGAACCTATTCTCTATCACTCTTTCACTAAGAATGCACTTTTAAATCTCACTGACATTTCAGAACCTTCAAGGGACCTCTTAAGGACAGTTTTGAGGATTAGTGAAAAAATTACTTTTTTGTGTGCATTTTAAATTTTGATTTCTAAGATTTATTCATTTGTTAATCCTTGAGATTTATAGTATTGAAAAAAGTGATATTGATTTCATATTTGGCATTTATCATTTTAGCTGTTTATATAAAATATCTCTTGTTTAATATTTATTAAAATTAATTAAAGCATATATTTTACTTGAGCAGTTAATAGAATTTGAACCATTTCTAGTTTAGTGGATTAATTAATGGGTACTGGGAGACTATCAGCAAATATCATCAAATTAAACATTCATTTTCTTTCATTTAGGATACTCAAAAAACTGTTAATACGTTGATTTCAGTGGTGGGAACTGAGTGGCTGAAAATAGAAATGTGTATAGGTGTGATGGATTGCCTTTTCAGAGTAGAGTCTTGTGATATTCAAGTTTTTAACCATGGAATAATTTTACTTTGGAAACAGATGAAATAAATTTAAATTTTGAAAATTGTTTTATTTACTTTAAACATGAGATAATATGGTTTGGTAGAAAATACTGACACTTAAAGTTAGAAATCATGATTTCAAATCCTGATTGCATCATTTCCTGGCTAACTAACTTTGGGTAAGTCATTTCACTTAGAATTACAGTTTTTCATTTGAAAATCAGGATGATGATAGCTGCCCTGCTTATCTGGAAGGGTAATTGTTAGTTCATTAGGTAAACATATGGTGGGGCACATAATCTGCTAGGTGCTTGTATGAGACAGGGCATTCACTTTAAAGTATGAAAGTAGGCAAAATTTCAACCTTTTGTGATAATAGAAAGAAATATGCTATGAAGATCCATCCATAGGATCCACAGTGTCAGCTTGGGAGAGTGGTAGGGTTGGTGGTAGAGTGGTCCTCCTAAAAGACAAGGACATTTGAGTTAAGGTTTGAAGAATGCTTTGGAGGAAGAGATAAGGAGAGGAGCCATTCCACTCAAAATAAGCAACATCTCCAGCCCCATTTCATCTTATGTATTTCGGGATTTGGTAAGGCAGTGTACTGCAGCAGGTAATTTTGATAAGGCAGTGTACTGCATCAGGTTCTTACTTAGTTTTACTGACCCCCAAAATGTAACTAATTATCAGATGAAGCTTGGAAATAGTGGAAATGTCACTTGGGACTTTATATTGGCCACAAAAGGATGAGTAGAAAATGACTAAAACTCACTGATGATAACTAACACTATATGCATTTTACTGTATAGGCCATGAGCTCTAAATCCTCAGCTTCTGATGTTACTCTTCATTTCTCCCCACGGAGGAACTAGTGAGAATTCTTAATTAATGCAATTCACTTACATTTTCCCAGATCAGTAGATTTTTCCACCCTACATCCAAGTTGTAAGTGGATACACTTGCCCTGGTTTTCTTTGTAGCACCATTATACATCTTACCCCCATCATTCTATATAGTTTATAGACATTAGTATCTAGCTACTTAATGCTCTCCTATAAGTTACAGTTTAGGCTCTTTGTAGCTTTGGCCATAATTGGGTCACTTGCACATGCCTAAACTATCACTTGGCAAAGGGAGTAGGGCCATTATGATTGGCTTCTTCCTTTGGAGGACATGACTTCTTGGATAATCATAAACAAAATTGTATAGTGTTGGCAAGTAAGAAGTGGAGAAATAGCTGCTCAATATGCAGTTGACAATTCCTGCTGTAATTGAGCACATTTAAACTTTTTTACGTGTTCAGATGTTTGAGAATTATTGTTTTTTAAAGTACATTAGTAGTGGCTAAGGGTATGGAGTTTAGAATGAAACTAGAATGGCACTTAACAAATTTGAGAACTTGGACAAGCTATGGAAGCTCTGTGAATTTCAGTTATTACTAAAATGGGAATAATAGTAGTACTTATTATTTTGAGAATTAAAGACTTGGCTCATAGTAAGTGATCAGTATGTGTTAGCTACTTTTATTATCATACTTTAATTTTAGCTTATCATGAATGGTTTAGGATTTTTTCTAAACCTATTATATGTCATGTTTCATGAGGTACCAATATTATAACAATCTTTTCTTGAATTGTAACTGTGGAACTTCGCTAAACAGCAAATTTGGGGAGAGCAAATAAGGCAATGGCCATTGGAAATGCTAAAAAAAAAAATCAGAAGTTATTCATCCAACCTTACTACTTTCATCAGTGTTTATCTTTAGCTTAATTTTCATTAGTAGTATCGTTTATGGACTAGTTTCATGAAATACAGTAGCATGGGTTTTATTCATACCTGAAATACTGATGTCTTAAGTTCTGTTTTAACTAACCACCCTTTTAAAAACATTGTGGAGAGGCATAATTAATAAGACACTGTAAAATGGAGATATTACTACTTAAAATAGGGTTGTAAGTATTACTGTGTTTCCCCAAAACTAAGACCTACCCAAAAAATAAGCCCTAGCAGGATTTCTATGCATTTGTTAAATATAAGCCCTACCCCGATAATAAGACCTAGTGATGGTCTTAGTGATTTCCATGTGGAACCATAAGACTGGAATACCGTTTATCTGCCACAGCTCCTTTCTCCGAGCCATTTGTACTTGCGTGGGTGCACATGTGGTCGCAGGCACCCTATTGCGCACGTGTGACCGATCGTCTAGAGGAAAGGAGTTCACGCATCACTAGCACCAGCCCCACCAACAAGGTTGGCTCCCCCTGTCAGGTTCCAGAAGAAGATGACTTAACTGTATTTAAATAAATGTAGATTGTTGTATTATACTTAATAAAAATAAGACATCCCCTGAAAATAAGCCCCAGTGTATCTTCTTGAGAAAAAATAAATATAAGACAGTGTCTTA
>CAUYTI010096729.1:0-83999 GCA_963575145.1 Galago senegalensis | reverse complement strand
CCTGGGAAAAGCTTGTATCTTTTAACAATCATACAGGTTACCTTTAAAAAAAAATCACAATAGTTCCAACGTATTCTTTGTTTGTACATTTTGCTGTGGTTTGGATGTTTTTCCCTTCAAAACCTTGGTTTGAAATCTTATCCCCAAGGTTGGAGATGAGGCTAACGGGAGGTGTTTGGGTCATGGGGGTGGGGCAGCTCCCTCTTGAACAGTGCCCTCTCTCATAGGGGAGTTCATGTTCTTTGAATTCCTGTGACAGTTGGTTATTAAAAGGAGCCTGGCCCCTTCCTCCTCTCTCTTGCATTGACATTTGCATATGCTGACTCCCTGTTGCCTTCTGCCCTGTGTAGACGCAGCCTGAGGTTCTCTCCAGACATCCAGACACACATGACCAATCTTGAACTTCCCAGCCATCAGAATTGTGACCCAGATAAACGCTTCACCTTGTAAATTACCCAGCCTCAAGGTATTTCTTCATAGTAATACAAAACAGACTAAGACATATACTTGGTTTCATAAGTTTGGAGAAAATACAAAGAATTAGTGAATTGGAGTTGCTGTGAAGACATATGAGGTACAGGAAAGGAAATAATAGGGCAATATAAAGACAAATGAAAAATTCCAGGACAGATGCATGGCAGGAATCATTTCATTTGTTAGAGGAGGATCAAAGCTTTGGCTTGGACTTTTTAGTAGCTAGAACAAAGAAGCACAAGCAGTATCTCTGGTACTGAAATGATAGAGAAATTTTACTCATGGCTCCTCATAAAAGAGATCTGTATGTTTTAGTGGACGACATAATCAACAACACCCTTGTGATATCCAGCGGTAAATTTCCTACACCTTTTTTTGATTATTTTCTCCTTCTGAGATCATGATGTCGTACAGAAATTTCTTTAAATCATCTTGTGAGAAATGAAGTAAGTTTTATTATTGTCTGGATTGATCGAAAGATAACATTAAATGTCTGAATCTTAGTCTCAATCTCTCTCGTCTTGATTGTATTTATATACGTGTCAAAAATTGTACATGTGCCCAGCTGTGTTCTCATGGTGATAGGGGATGATGTGAATGTTCAATGATGACAGTTCTTTGGATTTTTAATCATTTCATTTTTGGGAAAAGGAAAGATGGAAAACTCATGGCGATGCATTTCCAGGAAAAGAAATGGTGGCTTTGGGTGTGCAATCCATTAAGTCGCATGGTTCCTTCTGCCCTTGACAAAGTCTGTTACACTGATCAAACTAGACTTCCCGCCATCTGATGGCCTGTTAGGCTAAGAGTAGCAGTCAGGTTGAGGAAGGAGATTCAATTTTTTCAGCTACTTAGCCACTAAATTACATTCTAATATTCAGTGATGTTTTTAAAGTTAGCTTTATTATGACATTAGTGCCCTAGAATTTGACATTGTACCATGTCATTGAATTAGTCCTGCTACTAGACTAGAGAGAGAATACAGGAAGGGATTCTCTCATTTATTTTTGTGAAGAAAACAATGTTATTGGGTAAAAAAACAACTTGACAAAAATTAGAGAATATCTTAGGCTGAGATGGCTTGGAAAAGTAGGAGGAATATAAGGAAAGGCATTAAGTTTAATTATTGTGTGACGTTTATTGTGTTTAGGAAAAACATAAAATACTGAATAGATGACAGAAGACTAAGGATTCATTTTTTAAATTTCAGATTAATATGAAAGTATAAATGATTAGGTTACATTGTTTGCACTTACAGGTAAAGTTCAAGTTGTATTTGAGCCCTTCACCCAGGGGATGTGCTGTATACACTTACACTGCACCCACTGGGGGGAGTTTACTGATACCCCTTCCTTTTCTCCTCTATCCTTTTCCTCCTCCCTTCTTCCCCCACTTGATTTGTATTTTCTCTTGTGTAGGTGTGTAGTTGTTCATCTACTGGTTTCATATTAGTATTGTGTATATTAGATACTTTTCTATTCTCTAATATTTTACTAAGAAGAATGTTCTTCAACTCTATGGGGATACAAATGGTGTGATATCTCCATCTTTTTTCTGGCTGAATAGTATTCCATGATATACATATATTATAGTTTATTAATTCATTAATAAGTTGACGGGCACTGGGATTGACTCTCCCTCAATAAAAGATTTAAATTTAAGACATAAAATGATAAAATTTCTAGAAGAAAGTTGGAAAAAGTATTAATCACATTGGCCTGGGAAAACATTTTATGAAGAAGACCACCTTCACAATTGCAGCAACACCAAAAATAAATGAATAGGACACAATCAAACGAAAAAGCTTCTACACAGGTAAGGGTACAACAGCTGCAACATACAGACAACCTTCAGAATGGGAGAAGATAATTGCATGCTATGAATCTGACAAAAGACAGAAAACTAGAATCTACCGGTAACTTAAACTAATCAAGAAAAGAACAATCTCATTTATAAGTGGGCAAGAGACATGAACCTTCTTTGAAGATGACAGATGAATGGCCAACAAAGATGAAAAAATGCTCATCTCTAATTATCAGGGAAACGCAAAGCAAAACCACCCTGAGATGTCACCTAACCCCAGTGAGAAACCCCATGTCACAAAGTACCAAAGCTGCAGATGCTGGCATGGATCTAGAGAAAAGGGAACATTTGCACAGTGATGGTGGGTTTGCAAACTAATATAGCCTTAATGGAAAGAAGAATGGAGCATCATCTAAGAGATGATAGTGAATTTTCCATTTGATCCTGGAATCCCCTTACTAGGTATCTACCCCGGAGTAAAAAAATTATTCTACCATAAGGACTAGAATGTTAATCGCAGCTTAATTCACAATCACCAAGACAAAGATTCATTCTTTGTTGGGTAGATGCTAGATGCAACATGATATCATGTTGAAATATACGGTTAAGATCTATTGGTATGCTAACCACTTAACATTTAGTGTATCAGGAGAAAACAACAATTTATACACCTGTAATCTAATACAGGAAGTAGAAGAGGAGATGCAGATATTTGTGAATTATGGATATTTGCTTTTAGTTTATCGACATGCTTTTGATTTGTTGGCATATGGATAATGGAGCACATGTCATCGACATGTGTGTGAACAGTACTTTAGTGCCTTTTGTGCAGGTCTGTCTTTCCACCTCACTGATCCTGTTTTCTTCTTGCTTTCTTACTTTAGACTTGTCACTCTTTGGACTTCCTCAGTGGGCCATTTTATGCTACTTTTAAGTAGCTCCAGTAGTTCAGTGAGTCAAATTGATCAAGCACTAAGGATGTAAAACATTGCTGGTAGTTTAAAAAAAAATTGTATTTTGATGGGAAATATTCCTGAACAAGCCCTGAAGAACTTTAGATTACAGTAAAATTTTGATTTCATGTCATTTATTAGCATAACTAGAATAGATTTTGTTTTAGTTTTTGGGCTGCCCCATCTCAATAATCATCCCATTGTTCAGCTAAATAACTTATTTTTTTTTTCAGGTAAATTTTAGCTATGTTTCATATCTCTTCATTATGTACTTAACTGTATGTGTGTGTGTGTTTTTTCTCTTGAGACAGTTGCTCTGTGTCATAAGCTAGGGTGCAATGGGATTGTCATAGCTCACTGCTACCTTAAACTCGTTGGCTTAAATGATTTTCCTGGTTCAGCCTCCCAAGTAGCTGTGACTAAAGGCCTGTCCCACTAGGCCCAGCTAATTTTTCTATTTTTGTGTAGAGACACAGTCCTACTATGTTGCTCAGGTTGGTTCCAAACTCTTGGCCTGAAGTGATCACCTGCCTTTGCCTCCTGAAGTTCTAGGATTACAGGAATGAACCACCATATCTGCCCTGTACTTACTTTTTTAAAAACATAAGTATAGGGCTTTGAATTCATCTTTTGATTTTGAAATCCAGTCTCTCATAGTGATACTTAATATCTGTTTTATTAGTCTGCTTTCCAGTTCTGCGAAATATATATATTTCATGACAGTATTTTTTACCTTTTAATTATAGTTAAAATAGTTAATTTTTAAGTATATTAAAAGTATATTGCACATTTTCATAGTATGGCTAATAGTTAAAGTAAAAGCTCTTACAAGGAAAAAGAAATACTTGGCAAACTTAATGTAGGTTCATGAAAAGACAGTTGAAATGTTTCGAAAGTTTTAAAGGTCAGCGTAAAACTAGTTGGGACGAAAGGAGTAATTTGAACAATAATTTGCAAAGTGCTCAATAGCAAAGTATAGGACATCCTCAAATGAGAAAGAAAGCTAGCTAGAAAAAAGCTGATATCATTGTTCAGTGTAAATTTTGGGTTCATCAAAGAAAAAGAATGGTGTTAGATTAATATGGTTTTTGTCTGTGACTTTATTAAAAGATAGGAAGAAAATATCTTTACTAAAATGTCCCTGGAAATGTTCATATTAGGCACAATACTTTACAATTTAGACCTCAAATGTTATATACAGTATTTATTTTTACAGCTATAATGAACATAATGTGGAGCTTTGCTCAATAATCATGAATGTATATAATAAAGTCACAAAATGATTTCTAATATGTTTTCTGGTTTAAAGTAATTTTCTTTATCATTGGGAAAATAATATTTTAAGATTATATGAAGTCAATAGAGAGCAATAAGGAGCATAAAATTCTAGTATGAGAATAATACTAATACATAAATTTCACGGTATGAGTGTATGTTGTTTTTATTTATTTGTTAATTCCATAGACATTTATTTAGTATCTTTGATGCTGGGGATACTTATCTTCCTCTAGCGTTACACCATCTGGTAGTGTTCACAATCTCTTTTGCAGATAGAGCTGTGTATGATTCCTTGTTCTGATTTGGGTATTATCTCAATAAATGTGTCCATTACTCCAGTGGTCTAATTGGAAGCATAATCTTAATGTATATTGTGAGAAGAAGGCAGTGATGGATGCTACAATGTTCACAAAGCACTAGAAGTATGCAAATCAATGGGCAATGCTACTTGGGAAAAGCCAGCATCTATATGGAAAGAATAACAGTTCATCTAACTTATCACTATTGAGGAATTATATCATAGTGTGGACCTGTTAGCTATTTAATAGCTAGTTATGAATTTGCAGTTCAATTCTGTATTTTATAAAGAAATCTTTAAGCATTTGCTATTTTTGATTTTAGATTAATGTGAAGGTACAGACAACTAGGTTTCATGTTTGCCTTTGTTATTAAGAGATCCTCTTGTAGTTTTGTCCTGAACCCAAGAGGTGTGCCATATACCCTAATATTGTGCCCACTGAGTGAAAACACATCTATACCCCCTCCCTTTATCTCTCTCTCCCCAGCTTGAATTGAATTGAGTTTTTCTCTTCTGTAGGCAAGTATTAGATAGTTGAATGGCTTCATATTGGTATTGAGTGTGTTGAATTCTTGCTTCTCCATTCTTGTGATACTTTACTAAGCAGAATGTGTCTCACCTCCATCTGGGTTAAAACAAAAGATATGAAGTCTCCATCTTTTTTTGGCTGAATGGTATTCCATGAAATATGTCCCACAATTTGTTAATCCATTCCTGTGTTGAAGGGCATTTAGGTTGTTTCCACACTGTGGTGATTGGAAATTGAGCTGCAATATGTAATCTAGTGCAAATGTCCTTAGACTAGGGACTCAGTGCCTCCTTGAGCTAAGCCACTGCCATGGCATCCCAGCCTAGGTCTTGGAATGAGGCTCTGTCCCATGAATAAATACAGAATGACACAGAGTAAAGCAGATCAGAAAAAGAAAAAAAATAAAAAATAAAATTATATAAGATATAAAAAGGGGGTATCTTAGTTGCTGTTTGAGAAATTTATGTGGCAAAAATGAGAAAAGTAGAAAAATCTCTACCGAGACAGAAAAAAGGAGAGAAATAGAAAAGAAAGAAAAAAGGGCCTGAAAAATCATAGCAAAAATGGAGCCCTTGCTAGTGAAGAAAATAAAAATGAAAAAAGTACAACAAAAACTAAACAAAACAAGGAAAAAAATTGAGAAAAGTATATTGCAGTATATCACTTGAACACCAGGTGGCACTGTGGTGTAAGATGCAAAACACCCATGCTGCTTTCCCTGTATAAAATGGGGGCCAGGAGCCACTATCTAGTTTCCAAGGAGACCTGGTTCTATCTTCCTGATTTTGTTGCCCTCAGTCAGGGCTTGGTTGTTTTGCTAATATTCAGTCCCCACAGGACTGGGATCCTGAAGCTCTTGCCAAATGTCTTAGGGGGCACACCATGACCTTCCAAACAGTGCCTCTGGGCACAAAGTGGCTTTCCTGGGGTGCAGGAGCTGGTCAACTCATCCCAAGGCTAGCTGCCCAAGCTCAGCAGGCACTTGAGAGTCAGCTGTGCACTAGGACCCTGCAGAGTGTTCCTCCTAGGCAGCCCTCCCTCAATGGCAGTGCCTTTAGTAGCCAAGCCAGTAGGAGTTCCACCCTGTCCAGTGATTAAATCTTGGCCTCCAGATCCTGTTGAAGCTCCCTTGCTTGCTTAAGTCCTTTCAAGTCAGCTCCAGCAAGCTCCCCTGTCCAAGAAGAAACAAACCAAAACAAAGAAACTGTAGGATAGGTCTGCCTGATATCTAGCCCTCCACTGAGGGCCCACACTCAGGCACTTGCCTTCTGTGCTGGTCTTCCACTGCTCCTGACCACCTCATTGGCTCCTGGAGTCCCTTACTGCTTAACTGTGCCCCTGGAGTGCTATTTTTGGGCAAGACACCCCAACCAGAGGTGGCTGGAGTTTTCTCTCTCCAGTGTCACTATGACTGGCTGCTAAGGAGATGCCTTTAGGGTGGCATCTTGCTCCACCTCTCTAAAGATCATTCACCAAAGAGATGAGTTTTGAAGGAGTTTAAAAAGGACATCTTTCTCTCAAAGTAGAACAGAACTGAGCTTTCCCGTGGGCTTCTTATCATAGTCGCAGGTCACCAGCAGTCCTGCTTCTGAGCCTGCAAGGCACACAGAAAGCTGATTAGTGAGTGTCAGCTAAATCTGGCACTTGTGAAGCCAAACATTTGCTATTTCAAGTAATAGCATTAAGTGACAAAGTTACTCAATTTATTCTACTAGAGAAACCAATACTTAGAGATAAATCCATAGTATATGCCTTCATTCTTTGAGGTAGAATTGCTTAGTATTATAATATTTGGGCAATATGTATTTGATTAAAACATTTCAAAGATGACTAAACTTCTTGGCCTAAAATGCAATGTATGGAGGAAAATATAGTTTGTTTAAAATGTTAAAGTTTAGAGAAAAAAATTGAATAAATTATTTTTATTTTTTTAAATTGCAGATTACTATAAGGATACATACAATTAGGCTACATTGTTTGCATTCATTAGGTAAAGTCCAAGTTGCAGTTGAGCTCTTCACCCAGGAGGTAAGCCATATACCCCTACCTTGTACCTGATAGGGTAAGCTTGAATAAATTAGTTTTGGAACTGTTTTCTTTCTTAGAATTTATAATTTTTATTTATTTTCTGTTTTTAATGGAATTTATTTTGTAGAGCAGTCTTAGGGTTCTAGCCAAACAGCAAATGATTGAAAGATTCTCTACATACCCCCCCCCCCCAAGACATGCAGAGCCTCCCCATCATCATCTCCTGCCAGAATGGCAGGCTATTACAATTGATGACTCTACATTGACACATCATTATCATCCAAATCTATAGTGTACGTTAGGGTTCACTCTTGGCATTGCCTATTTGATGGATTGGGAACAAAAGTATGACATGGAACTACCATTGTATCGTACAGAGTAGATTCACTGCCCTACAAGTCCTCTGTGTTCCACGTGTGTCTTACTTTTCCAAGATTATGGCAAACACTGATCTTTTTGTTATCTCATAGCTTTGTCTTCTGCAAAATGTTGCATTGTTGGAATTAGGCTTCATGTAGGCTTCTCAGATGGCTTCTTTCACTGAGTGATATGCATTTAAGTCTCTTCTGCGTCTTTTCACAGCTTGCTAGCTCATTTCTTTTTAGTGCTGAGTTCTGTTCTCTAGATGTAATAAAGTTTAAATTATTTTCTGGTTATTTATTTTTGTGTGTGTTCCACAATTAGAATGTAAGCATCATAAAAAAAGATTTTGTTTGTCCATTACTGTATACCTAGACCCTGTCATAGTTGCAGGTGCTTTCAAAATTTTGTTCCCCTTGATTGAAATGGAAAAGAAAACATGTTAGTAGAAATTAATGGAAATCAAAACGTGTCTCATGCAGGTGAAGTGATTTGGGAGCCACAGAAAGGTGAGGAAGGGCAGTGTAGCACAGCTAGTGCAATCTTCACTTCTATTTTGTGAAGGATGGAAATATTTGGGAGGCGCAGAAGATATCTTGTCAAAATTTCACAGTTAGATACAAAAATGAAGTCCAAGTATATGTTAGGAGTTGAATCTTCCTGTCATTATGCTATTGCAGACATTAAGGCGTGCTCAGCAAAAGACTTAAGCATTTTCATATATACCTGGGAAGTCAACATTTGTTGAATTAATACTCAATCTCTTAAAGGCAGTGGGGGAACAAGGTGCTGAGAGAAGTTCTCATCAGAAGTCTAAAGACAATTAAGCATAGTACTGATAGAATGTCAGGAGCTTTATGCAGCCTGACTCTTAAAATTTAATTTGATTTTAAGTTATTCTATTTTTACTCTTGTTCTGTTTCGGGATGGATCCCCCAACGCAGAGCCTGAGTTCAGATGCCTGTGATTCGCTGAGAAAGTGCTCTTCCAGAAAAATCTTTAAAGGAGGGAGTGAAATAGGAAAAAGCAGAGAGGGAGGGAGAAAAAGCCCAGCAAGGATGTGGACTCTGATGAAGCCTGGCCTTGGTCTTAGAAAAAGACATGAGATATGAGTGTGGGGCAAAGGGAGTTCAAAACTCTGCAGTGCTCATTGCCTAAGCGGCAAGGTGGTTAACCTTTTGTGCTACAGAATATTTCAGTCATTACCTGGGCCTAACAGGCTATGACAGGGCAGCTTCTGCCAGCTGAGGGCAATTTCTGGAACAAGGGGCTGCCGTGAGCCCCTTAACTGCCGACACAATGAGCTTTTGTCCTTATGCCCAGGGTGGGGATAAGGTGAAGTACTTTGAATTAATAAAGATCTTTTCAAATACCAGACCAAAAGAGTTGGCTGAAGCACTATGAAAAATAGAAATTATGGGAATTATAGTAGCAGATTATGACTTTGTCTTTCTTTTGACACAGTTTGCATTTCCTGTAAGACAAAGTCGCAAATGATTTAACCAGATAGAGATGGAATTTCCTTATTGATTTATGTTGAAACTTACGGCATCCCATACTTTGTCACCAGTTGCTGTCCCTCTGATTATAGCTTCTATCAGCCACAGCTCAACATGTGCCTGAGGTTGGAATGCCTGGAAGTGACAGTTCTGTGATAAGAACTTACTCTAAATCAAAAGCAGGATCAAGTTCAATTTCTCTGGCAATGCACTCTTAAATGCTCTGAAGAAGAACAGTTTCAGAGATAAGGTTACTCTGGCCTTGTGGATTTTCCTTCTAACAAGGAACACACTGAATTTTCATAAAAATCTTTCTGTGGTTTTTACTGTATCCAAAATAATTTATATTTGACTGTTTTGGTTGCAGTGCAACCAGGCTCCAAGTGACTGTCACCCATGATTAGCTTTGAAATTTGTCACACATAAAATTCTGATGATGCCAATAGTCAAGTAATGGCTACTACACTTTATACAAAGAGAAAATTCCTTTGAAAATTATCTCATTTTTAGTCTCCTAGTTTATTTCTCAATGCTCCAAATTTTTAAAACTCCTTTTAATTCATCTTGAGATTCACTGGTCATTTCCCATAATCTGTTTACCGGGTGGGAGGTGTGAGCTACATGTTGATATTATGACTTGTAAATCACAAATTTCAGTGTGTATATTTACCAATGATTGGACACTGGTTATAATCAGAATATTTTAAATGATTTAAAAACATAACAATGTTGTAAAATAGTTCCTGGGCATTAGGAAAATGCTCTAATTATAATATGTTGATATCATTTTTCTTTTGATTTTTTTCCCCTTCCAAGCTCATTTTTTCTCAGGGATGGTTGTAAATAGAATTTGTACAACTTTTTAATCTGCCTCAGCACTTACATCATGAATGTGGCCCATATTATAAATTATTTATAGACACCACTTAAAAAACTTCATACTTTTTTGGATTGACACATCATAGATGCTCACTGTGGGGAAAGTGGGAAATCCTAGCACTATTGGTCACTTGTTACCCTGGTCCACCCCTGATCTCAAAGTTTGCAGTCTGAACTTGGTCCTTGGAGGAGGCTGGCAAAGGCTATGGTCCCGATGACCTCTCTAGGGCCGTTGAAGCTGGGATTGTGGCACGAGTACTTCCTGTGAGGAAATCCATAGGTTGGTTCTCCTAACAGTGTCTGAAGATACAGTAGAACCTCCATAGTTGTCCATCTCCCTCCACTGACCACGTCCTTAAATTGACCTAATGTTCATAGATTGGACTTCACCACATGATGTATCAGTACCATAGGCCTAGTTCCTTATGTTGACCACCTCTGTGAGTTGACCAGTTGGTTACAGTAACTCAGGTGGTCAACTTACAGAGGTTCTGTGTGTACTTTAGCAGTTCTATTTGTAGTTTCCTTGTGTTGACTTTCCCTTGGATGCTGTCATAACAGGCCAATTCTTTTTTTTTTTTTTAATTATTGCTGTGTACATTAATGCAATCGTGGGGTACAATGTGCTTTATATACAATTTCAAACTTTTTCATCAAACTAGTTAAAATAGCCTTCACAGCATTTTCTTAGTTATTGTGTTAAGACATTTATATTCTACACCCAGTTAATGTACCCTTATAAGATGCACTGTAGGTGTGTTCCCACCAATTACCCTCCCTCCACTCATCTTCCCCCCAACCCCCTTCCTCCCAACCCCCTTCCCTCTTCCCTTTCACCTTCTTCTTGGGCTATAATTGGGTTATAGCTTTCAGAAGAAAGCTATAAATTTGTTTCGTAGTAGAGCTGAGTACATTGGATACCTTTTCTTCCATTCTTGAGATACTTTCCTAAGAAGAATATGTTCCAGCTCCATCCATGTAAACATGTAAGAGGTAAAGTCTCCATCTTTCTTTAAGACTGCATAATATTCCACGGTGTACATATACCACAATTTTTTTTTTTTTTTGCAGTTTTTGGCCAGGGCTCGGTTTGAACCCACCACCTCCGGCATATGGGGCTGGTGCTCTACTTTGAGCCAGAGGCACTGCCCCATATACCACAATTTATTAATCCATTTGTGGGTTGATAGGCCCTTGGGCTTCTTCTATGACTTAACAATTATGAATTGGGTTGCAATAAACATTCTGGTACAAATATCTTTGTTATAATGTTATTTTTGGTCTTCTGGATATAGACCTACTAGAGGAATTGTAGGATCAAATGGCAGGTCTACTTTTAGATCTCTAAGTGTTCTCCAAACATCTTTCCATAGCCAATTCTTTTTTATGGTTAAGTAGTATTCCATTGTGTATATAAATTGTATTTTCTTCATTCATCTATTAATGGACACTTAATTTGTGTGGTAAGAACTTACCATGTCTTAGCTATGGAGATTAGCGCTGCCATAAGCATGGGGTGAAGATATCCTTTGATACACTGATTTCCTCTCCTTGGGATACATACTCAGTAGTGGGATTGCTGGACTGTACCTACAGTACAATTTTTTTTTTTTTGAGAAATCATCACATCATTTTCCATAATGCCTGTGTTAATTTACATTCACACCAACAGTGTTCTTGACTGGTCTGTTGCTACCATCTTGTTACATCAGTTATTGGGCCTTCCATGTGAGAATGTTAGAACTGCCGGGTAGATGAGTGATGGGTCTGATTGGCTTGACTGTTTTTACATCAGTCAGATAAGTACATAATGATAACTAATTCATTGTATACTTTAAAATAACATATACTAAGTATGTAACTTAAATACCGTCATTTGATCTGTTGCTCCTGGTTCTCCTTTTGTACAAAGTTGAGATGATTGAGATTAGAATTGAAGAAATCCTTTGAACCAATGGTCATGTGGCTTTCCCCCCACCCTTTTTGGACTTGCCTGTGTGTGTGGTTTTCTGTTCATTCCGTTTTTCACTGTAGTATTTATCCTTAAACGTTTGTAGAAGATACTTAAAATAAGACATCATCTTTATCATGTACATTGCAAAATATTTTTATAGTGTTTAACCATATAATAGTTGATAAAATGTGTGTTCTTTTTCTAGTGGCCTTTATAACAGGCTGTAGTGTAGGCTTAGTTGTGTAGGCTTAGTTGTATATGGAGGTGATGAGATGTTGCTCCCAGGTAACTTTCCTCCACCTGAACTTCTCTATTGAGTTCAGAATCTTCCTCTCTCTCATGATGACCTAGATTATGTCTCTAAGTAGTTTTTTCCAAAGCGAGTAACTCATGTTTACTTTGCGAGAATATCTCAGAGTGTTTTGATGCCTAATATGTGGAACATTCATTTTCATTTTGTTATTGAACTTCTAGTTTATAGCATTTTCCTTCCTCACAAATGTAGTTTTGGTTCGTAATGTTTTTGAGAATAACAAGGCAGAACAGTCTAGGGCTGAGTTCAATATATTTTTCTTTTGTTTTTCTGTATGGTTGCTCATATCTTTTTTTTTTGCAGTTTTTGGCCAGGGCTGGGTTTGAACCCACCACCTCCAGCATATGGGGCCAGCGCCCTACCCTTTTGAGCTATAGGCGCCGCCTGTTGCTCATATCTTTTTAAAAAAATCTGATGCTAAAGTTTTTTATTTCACCAGGATATGTTAGATTTTTTTCTATATTCATTAATTTTGTTGCCAGAAAGTTCTAAATCTCTTTAGATAGGAAGTTTGTAGCCTTCATCTCAGTTTTTTATTTCTCTCTCTCTCTCTTTGTGTATATATACACATCTTATATATTATTGTTGCTCCTATTTCATTTTTTATGGTATCGTTTTTGGTGGTAGCAAATAGTTTATCATACACATATATTATAGTTTTCATCTTTTCCCTATTTCAGTGCATTCTGGTAGTTTTGGTGAATTGGTTATTTTCATACCTTAGACTAAATCTTCAGATACATTTCTGCTTCTATAAGGGTCTTTTATTCATAGCATTCCCATAGCATTTTTTTTAACATTTTTTGGCCTAATTCAGCTGTTTTACTCAAGGTATATTATTGCCTTTTTTTTTCTTATTTCAAATACTTTGTTTCATACAGTTTTACTGTGAACTTCATAATACGCCATTATTTACTGTTTTCTCAGTAATTATCAATAATGGGTGATCCTTTTACTTCTTTACCTTTGCACAGTAACCATCCAGGCCCCATTTTGAATTTTGTTCTTACTTCACAAACACAGTCAAAAGCTTCCTTTGCACCCTCTCACTGTCCACAAGAATGTTCTTAGAATTCTTTTCTTGCGTATGTTGCCGAAGAAATTGTTGATAAAGGGTGACATTATCAGTTCTGTGATCTAGAGCCTGGGGTAAGGGCATTCCAAAGAAAGAGGCTTTCTTTCAGCACACTTTGTTCTCTGCACCCAGTGGTGCTTCCTTGGCAGGGCCAGGTTTCCAGACCTAAATTTGTACTGAACTTCTTCATTCTCAGTGAAATGAGAGGAGAGGGCATGATGTCTGCCCCCATCTTGGTGGGACTTCCCGTGATGCCAGAGAACGGCTCCATCTTAGGCCTTGTTAGTTCACAGGGTTGCACATGCCCCTGAGTCCAGCAGCTGACCAGGCTTTGAATATTTTCTACCTGTGCCATATTCTTCCTGTCCTCCCAGTGATCATCCATTTTCAGTATTCAAAGAATTCAATGGATCTTTTGGGCTTTAGGTGGCACTTCCTCAGAGATTAGGGCATGTGGGTGTCACCTTGCCTTTGTGGTCAGCTTTGCTGCCGTTCTCCATTTTACCTTTTTCCTGTCTGGATTTAAGGGAAGCAGTGGTTAGATCCAGTGTCACAGCTAGTGTAGAAGTACCCTGTCACTTGGAATATGTTATCACTGGATGGTCTTAATATTTTTAAATTTTTGTACATCAGATTGGGTTTATTTGAACAAATTATGTTTGGGTTTATTATTTAAACCAATTATTTTTTCCTAATATGTGAAGTTTTCAAGTTGTGTTTGTGTGTGTCTATGTGTGTGTGTCTATGGGTGGGTGTTGGTGTGGGTACAATGGGCACAGTTTACCTGTAATTTCCTTACATGGTAAGCTTTTTGAGAATCGAGATCCATGGTTTTTTAGAATCACCTTATACCCTCCAAAAAGCAAAGTATATAAATTCAGATAATGAATTGGTTGATGGGGTATCTATTAGGGCTCTGAAAGAGTTAGTCTCTTTCATGTGGCCTGGAATTTAAGTGCAGTGCACTAGCTTCTCTGCCCCTCCACTGGTCTTCCTCACTTGGAGTCCCATCTCATTTTTGGGGTAAAAATGAGAGGGTTTTTGGAGTAAAACAAACCCATGCCATTCTCTGCAAAGACTTGGCCTTTCATGCCACTCACCTGAACATTGATCACTGACTCTGTTTATAAGGCTTCTTATTAAACATAGAACCTAGAAATTTCTGTTTTCCTCCTGGCATTCAAATATGTGCAATTTCAATAGTTCCAGAAAAATGAAATGTAAAAAAAAAAAACCCCAAATACCCTGATCTCCTATGTTAACCAACCCCACCGAAGAAGCCTATTAAAACATACTTTCCCTAAATCCCTTAGTGTTACAAGCTGTGGAAGTAATAAATTGTCTTTCTGGGCACTCTTAATTCCCTAAAGACTTGCAGAGACTCAGAATGCTCCTATTTTTAAACTTTTCCGGGGCGTGTGCTGTCATTTTGTGCATCTCCAAAGGCTCGGTGTCGTGTGCTGCTGAGTGCGCTCCCGTTTGCTGCATTGCTGTCTGCACATCGCAGCATCTGTTTCTGTGCCTAGTACATCAAGATGAAAGGAGCAGAGAAGATGAAGACTTTCCCAAATGGTCTGCTTATGTTCACTTATTGTTTGTTGTTCCTATCCAACACTAATTGTGCCTATTTTTATATTCCTGGAGTTATTTTACTGTTTGCTCTGGGTTTAGTTACTGAATTGCTTATTATCAAAATATGTTGGAAACCTCAAGAATGGAAATTGTGGAACCAGAAAATATTTGTAAGAAAATCCATTACTTGGACTGTTTATTGCCCTCACAAATGTCATTAGGAATGAAACGTGCCATGCAAACCCTTCACCTAACTGACATTTAGATGCTCCCTCTTAGGTACAACTTGGAGTTGATGGGAAAATCATGAACACTCTGCCTCGCAGATTCAGAGGAGATAGTTTTGTCCTCTCAACACAGGAAGCACATTGCAACAAGCACATGTAAACTTAGCCCACAGAACTCTGCTTCTATGAGGGTTCAATAGCCCACATCTCTCTGTTCATTGGAGAACCATTTATTCTTCACCCTTGGTTTTGTTTCCTTGTACCTCCAGAGAACTATTTATCACAACAAATAATACATATTGAAGCCCTTATCCTGGGGGAATTTTTGATATTTGTTCCCTATTGTTTTCAGGGATCTCTTCCCCTTTGGAATAATCTTTCTCCCTGGAGAAATATTTCTTTCCCTCCATGCCACTCAGGTCCAATGAGCCTTGAACTCTGTCTCCTTTGGGAAAGATTTCTGCAATCTTAGAAATCAAATGTGGTCAAGGATCACATACAGATAAAAATGACACAGTGAGAAGACTGTTTTTAGTGGTTTATCTTTTTGTGGCTTTTATAGCCATCAGCATTTTAAGAGCTAGAAGGGCCAGGATTGTGGGGTAAGACTAGGAAATAAAAGAAATGATAACTAACATTTATTACAGGCACATTGCCAGCCAGTGATTTTTCTAAGCTCATCCTGTTTGTTAAAATGTTTTATCCTCCCCCAAACTTGGACTTCTCCCTTATGCACTCTCAGAGCAAAAGGAGCTCATGACCAATCTGATCTATTCCTTTCTTGAGTAGGAGAGAAGGTAAGAATTTGGAGCCCAGTCATTAGTGTAGAAATTTCCCTCTGCTGACTCATCTCTACATATTTATTCCTTGGCTCCTGCCAGAGAGGTAACATGTTGGCTTCAGGATTTGCAGATTTAAAGCCTGGGCCAATGTTGTTGTCTCTATCTTAGAGATTTCCTCCTATGGAGATTTTTTTTTTTTTTTTAAAGTCTACAACTCTGAAGATGTATTACGTTCTCTATGTAAAAAAAAGGGCATCCTGGCTTATTTTTCACACAGTATTATAAAAAAAGGTCTTATCTTGATTGCCGCCTAGTTTCTATTGCAAACAGGTAAAAGACTTTGTAATCAATTACAACCCATAACAAGTTGAGACTTTGATTAGTTTCTTTTGCTTTAGTCAACAGAAAAAAAAATGAAAAAAATATGGAAAATTATATTTCCCTTCTATAAGGAAAAAATATGGAAAATTACATTTCCCTCTTCTAAGGATTTTCTGAATTTGTTAGTGAAGGTCAACTAGTTGGCCATTTCAGAGCCTTGGATTTTATAATTCATTTCTCTCTTAAAATTTCTCTTAATATTATTAACATATCCTGAAAATAACTATAGATATGCTCCTTGACTTGAGATGTAGTTATGTTCCAATTATCCCATTGTAAGTTGAAAATATTATAAATTAAAAATGCTGAGGATGCTTACATTAGCCCATAGGTGGGCAAAAGATAAAAGTGTTATGTCCTATTATAACACTTTTGTAATGAAGTGCTGAATATCTTAGGTAATTTATTGAATACTGTACTGAAAGTAAAAAGCAGAATACTTGTACAGATATTGCAGGACATTCTACTGAACCTGTGTTGCTTTTGCACTATCATAAAGTTGAAAAATTGTACGTGCTTGAATATTTTCTGACAGACTTGAATTTGGACGTCAGGAAGCAAACTTGACATGGAGGGTTTCAAATGACTTTCAATGACAAATTCACATACCAGACAAATTAGGGATTCAAAAAGATATTTTACTGTGACATTGGCACCACTGAGTTATGTAGTAATGAACAAGATTTTGCTTCAAGTGTGAGGATTTGAACAGGTGCACATAGACTTGCTATTTTATGATGTTATCCCATTGGCTTATGGGATAAGCCAATTTTTGATTCTTCCTCTCACTGAATTGACTTTCTAACTATAATTGCATGTATATCCATTGTTAGTTTGAAACGAGGAGAAGGTGTCTCCTCAAGGTTAAAGAATATCTGTATATTTTCTTTGCAAACGATCAACGAGGAGTCATTTATTCATAGCTAGTTTCTTACTGCAAATGTGCAAATGGGTTTTATGCCTCCACTTGCTTTTTCTTTTCCAGGTGGACTGAAAGTCTGGGGACTTTTCTAATGGTCTTTATTTTTTTTTTAGAACACTATTAGATTTACAGAAAAATTAAGAAGCTAATACAGGGTTGTGCCTCTGGCTCAAAGGAGGTGCAGGTTCAAACCCAACCCTGGCCAAAAACTGGAGAAAAAAAGAAGCTAATACAGAGGGTTCCCATATATTCTCCATGTCTCCATTAATACCTTATTATGCTACATTTTTTATATTTAATGAATCAATATTCATAACTTATTATTAAGTCACATCCACAGTTATTCAGATTTCTTTAGTGGCTTGTTCTTTTCCTGTTCCAGGATTCCATTCAAGACACCATGTGGCATTCAGTTGCCAAGTGTCTTTAGTCTCCTCTTAGCTCTGACACTTTCTCAGACATTTCTTATTCATGATGGCCTTGACAGTTTTAGGGAGTACTAGTTAGATGCTCTGTAAGATGGCCTATACTGGAATTTGTCTCATTTTTTAAAATGATGAGACTGGAGTTATTTGGAAGGAAGAACAGGTAAAGTGCAATTTTCATCACATCATATTGAGGATTCATTGAAATTGACCAACTGGCTGAAGTTGGGTTTGCACAGATTTCTCCAATATAAAGTTCTCTTTTGTTCCTTTCTTCCTCCTTTCATTGGATGTAAACCACAAATGGAGTTGCCTTCTCCTGTATAACCATGACCTCATGCTATCTAAGCACAAAAATGTCTTGCATTTAGGAAAATAGAAACAGGAGTGGTATAAGTGGCAAGATCAACTAAGTCTCGAACATCATATTTGAATCCTAATTCATTTAATTTATTGGTACTTGATTTTTAAATTATCTACAAAACCGCCTAATGCATAGATCTTTAAAAATAATTGGAGGTATTAATGCCTCTATTTCAGCTCATTGTATTTTATACAATAGTATGACAAAGAATTATCTTTACAATGCTGCTTATAACGTTTCTGTACTACTAGGTGATTTATATTTTGGGATAATTTAAGTGAAAAAGAGAGGCTAATCCATGTAAGGCAGAAGAAGCTCATCCTGTACACCCTAGCAGGGGAACTTCTCTTGGGGTCATGTATTTTTGGTGAAATTAGGATACTTTGGAAAGGTTCTCAGTGCCAAAAACTGCTGACATAAAAAGTAAAAGTGACTATGGGTTTCCACAGGAAAATCTGATAAGATTTTTAACGTTGAGCCAGAGGATTTTGAGTAAAGATTTATGAATCGTTACATTAGACAACAAAGTTTATCAGTTTTCCATAGTAAATTTATAATGGTTTCCAATTTTATGTTTGACACAGCAGAATTCTTGACAATAGATCTTTTAATTCGTTTATAGTAATTCTCCTTACATTTAGAAATGTATAGGGTATACCTACACAGTAAAAGGATTCATTTATTTATTTTTGCAGTCTTTTTTTTCTTGGCCAGGGCCAGGTTTGAATCCACCACCTCCAGTATATGGGGCCAGTGCCCTACTCCTTTGAGCCAGAGGCCCAAAGGATTCTTTAAAACAAGGCTTGTTTGTTCAAAAAATCTTAAATGAAATTTATTCAGGCAACATTGATACATGATGCAGTTGTTTGAATAAAACTAAATAATCAAAGATCAAAATACCTCAGAAATGCTGAATTGACTGGTAAATACTATGGTTAACTCCAAATGGTCTTTATGTTATCCTTATATTCATTTTTGATAGCATTGATTGTAACTAAGATGATATTATCAGAGTTCAATGTAGTATTTTAAAATCTAAGTCAAGTTGCCTGGTTTAGTGACAAAGCTAAAGTCACTTTATTTGCAGGTAAACCTGGCAGAGTTATGCATGTCCTACTTTACCAATTTTAAACACTTTACATGAGAAAGAGTGTTGGCTAAATGAGTCCCTGTCAAGTTTTTGATTCTGACTGCCTCTGTGAAAGATGACTGAACTTATGGCCAGTGATGCCCCCAAGCTTCCTTATAGCTGAAGAAAACATAATATTGGAAGCAAATGTTCAGAAATGAGTATACTACATTATAAGTAGAAAAGACTAAGGTTGAAAAGAGACAAAGTATATACACAAATATATACCCACCTGTGTATATATTGTAGTTATAGTAGAATAGAGGACTGAGGGTTGAAATAAGAACATATAGAGAATATCTATTTGCTTCTTAGTTTGTAAGTCAAATTTTAAAATAAGTTATCCCCCTGATTATTGTTCACTGACATTTATAATATTGAGAACTAAAAGGAAAAAGAAAACCCAGTATTTTCATATTCCCCAAAGCACAAAATGATGTAGTAGAAAGTATCCTATATTTAGGTAATCTGTTATTTATCGCAGATTTTTCACCCCTACCTCTAGCACCATTAGGAGAGATCATTCAGATCTTTAGTGTGTTATCTGGGTCATTTAAAAAAAAATAAGTTTGAGCCAGATTACAATTCCTTAGTAAGTGGTTAGTATATGTGCCTTTCATACATAAAAAATTCAGAATTAGTCTTCATGAGAGTTCTAGGAGATGTTCTTCTATAAATGGGTAAGTTGAGGCTGAGCAAGCCTATGTAGTTTGCTCAAGATCACCTGGCTTGAATGTGGCTGAATTCAGGAAAGTGAGTGAAATGTTAGTTTACTCAAATGCAAAGTTAGCCAGTTACTTTCATGAGCCAGCGTAAGGGAATGAATCAGAGTAGGAATGGTGGGGAATGAGGAAATAAAATACACAAGAGGTGAAGATGGGATCAGAAGGACTGGAGCAGCTGAGACTATAGCCAGCACTGAACTGTGAAAACAGCTTTATTGTATAGTATCGAAACAAGGTCACGTACTTAAACAAAGTTGCTTACTAGAGGAAATGGATGTGAATCTGGTACATGGAGTAAAGATTAACTTTAGGGAGGAAAAACTACCCCCACTTTCTGGCAAAAGATAAAAGAAAGTTTGTGGGGGTTCCCTGATTTCTGGCAGAGAAGAAAAGCACGTTATTCTAGGAGGAGAAGCAGCTGGGGTGGTTCCTGGAACATCTCCCCAGGCTCTGGAGGCCTTGCTGCCTCACAGCCCATACTCAACAAATTACTTGTAAAGAAAAACTGTCACTAATGAAAGATTGAATAGCCCCTCCCCCTCATAGATATACTGAAGTCCTAACCTCCAGTAATTGTGGATGTAACCCTATTTGGAAATATGGTCTTCATAGATAAAATCAAGTTCATATGCAGACATAACTGGTTAGGTTTGGTCCTAAATCCAGTGACTGTTGTCCTTATAAGAAGGCCGGGGGAAGACCCAGGGAGACACAGGAATGGAACATGATGTGAAGATAGAGGCAGGGTTTAGAGTTGAGTGTCTGCAAGCCAGGGAACCCTACAGGAGGTAGGAGGAGATAAGCCTCCTCCTCCTCAGCCTCCATGAGTTTAGACATCTGGCCTCCAAAACTGTGAGAGATTAAATTTCTGTTGTTTTAAGCCACCTGCTTTTAGTAGTTTGTGACAGCATCACTGAGGTCCTAATAGAAAAGCCCTATTATATTTTTGACTTCTTTATTTACTATTTTGAATGAACTTTGGAAAAGCCGGGTTATTAGTGGAAAGACAAAATGCTCTGAGGTTACTGTTTCCCCTTTTGTCAAAGACATCTTTAGGAAAGGTCTTATTTTTGGATGTCAGTAAGCATTCTTACAGAGTATGAAGATTAAGAAATAGCATATCTCTCTTAAAGTTAGAGAATATAAGAGAACGGACTGTCCTTCAAAGAGCTATGTGTACATTTGTAATAGCTAATTTTTATTCTGTTATCTCAAAGGCTTCTCATTAACATGCCATTGTTTTAGAAATTTAGTGAGTTAATTTTTTTTCTGTTTGGTTTTGATAGTATAGAAAGGAGACAGTGCATTTATCTCTCCCATCCTGAACTATCAGAAATGATAAATGGTCTCTCTCTGGACGCGTTGTCAGCATTAAAGAAGTAAAATAGTGGCTTTTCATTCTGTTAGGTGGTGGTACACTCTCTGCAGGAAACGGATATTTTTCATGTACTCACAGAAACTATTGTTTTCCGCAGAAGATATATGAAAACCAGTCCATTTAAAACAAGACAGCGACATGACCCGAAATGACACTTTAAAACGTGACCAAATTTGACACATTGCACTGTTAACAACACAGTCAGCCACACTGAAGCTCATTTTAATGATAAGGTATCAGTGAAATATGACCATTTTAACTTTTTAGGCTATTTGTTTTCCACAGTGGTAGCATATCAGAATTACCTGTGCTTTTAAAAATGTAATATACATAAATTTCTGAGCCTACCTCTGAAATTCTGATTCAAAGGTGTTGGGTAAGGCATGGGTATATATAATTTTTTTTTTTTTTTGGTATTTTCTAGGCACTTTCTATTTGTTAAATAATTTAATTCTTACCACAACCCTATGGGGCAGGCATATTGTTATCCCTATTTTTTTTGTTGTTGGGGGATCATTGAGGGTACAATGAGCCAGGTTATACTGCTGGCGTTTGCTGAGTGAAGTCCCTCTATTAATAGTGTCCCACCCCCAAGAGATGTGTCGCACACTGTGGCCCCAAACTCCCCTCCCCATTACCCCTTTCCTCATATCAGAATTGAGTACATTGGATTCTTCCTTCTCTATTCTTGTGATGCTTTACTAGGAAGAATGCATGTGTGTGATTCTGACATGTAGCCAATGTTGTAGAACCATGGATATAACAGAGTGACTATTATTAATAAAAAAGGGGTACTTGTTCTTATATTCAGCATCCTAAGAAAGTGTTCCAGTTTTGTAGCAGAACTTTCATAACCATTTAGTTCTGGTTGTGCTTGTTTAACTGGTAGTAGGGGCCAGGTTCAGAAGTTAATCCCAAACTACTCAACTCTTCAGCCCACAATGATTTATGTGATATAAGTTAAATAGCTAACTCATAAACTTTACCATCTGGAGAACCATAGAGTAAAGAATGGTGATGAGACGATCAGCAATTTAAATACAGCAAGCAGGTTCTTTCAATTTTTGAAGACAAAGGCACATAATCTCTTTCACATCTATCCACATCCCAAATTAAACGTAATTCATATATAGGTACTAATTGAGTTGCAGCTCATACGATGACATAATGCCGTGCAGAGCTTGTATAATTTTTTACAATTTTATTTATTTCGTAGTCATCATTTTCCCCCTTCAGATCTCAAAATTGTTTTTCGGCCACATGAAAGAAGTATTTGCTAGATTCTAGGCCAATAGAACTTAATGGTAAAATGATTCTGGCAGCAGTAAAACTACTTCTGGAATTGCTATATGATATTTGCTGATATCTTTCAAAATAACTTTATTGCTCTTCACTCAGTCTGACGTGAAATATAATTAGATTTCAGTGAAACTCTAAGTAGAGGACAAAGTGAATGTAAAGAAAAGACTTCTGAGAGCTTTATACTGTGCAGCTTGAAGACAAAAATAGCTTTATTTTCAGCTCTTTGCAATTAAAGAAAAATGCTAAGGTATATGCACAGGTTGACAGGATGACTAGTCAGAGTTAGCTGAAATGACAACGTGAACTAATTAGATCAGAACACCACGCAGGGTGATAGCTGGACTCAAGTTCTAAGGCTAATCAGTAGTTGGTGTATATGCGCAACACACGTGCACAACATGCACGCGCGACACGCACATGACACACAGGCACCCACACATGGCACACAGATGACACACACGCTACACAACACACACGACACACACATGCACACACACAGTGCTCTGGCTGACCTTCTGCTTTGGGTCTGTCACTCTGTGAATGTGAAGGAACATTTATCCAGCCTCATCCAATGTCAGTAACATAAGTACAGTTGCTTTATTGCTTCAATGAATCTGACTTTTTTTTTTTTTGAGCATTATAAAAGCTGCATGTGATGCAGCTGGAGGATTTTATGGACAGTTCTGTGAATATTGTTACCCTTTTTTGTACCAGGCTCTTAATTATAAAATACTGTGCTGTGCACGTACAATGTGCTCTTACTACAATAACAGATGAGTTGAAAGGACCCTCCTTGCCTAGAGCATCTTTGCAGGTCTAAAAGTAAAGTGGGATGAGGAATGGAATAGATACTTCACAGGACAGATACGCAGCTCTCCCACACACCCACATACCCACACACTTAGGCATGCATATCTTGAGGTTGTGTAGTGCTTACTGTTCAAGGTGATAAAATGTTGTATTCTTTTCTTGGTGCTGACCAACTATGCCAACTCTGAATCTGATATTCCCCCTCCCAGTCCCCTTATTGGATTCTACAGAGTTATCGTAGGTGCCCCAGCAGATCTGCTCTCTTTCTGCCGGTATCCGTGGAGAAGCAATTTATTTTCTTCAGCTAAAATAAAGGAAAACATAACTTTCCTTTTGTTGCCAAATGTGAGCTGTTGTACTATGATTCTATTACTGTTCTTGATATGATGAGACAGTGTTATGTGCTGGCCGAACGTGCAGACTCTGATGCCAAGTTGCCTTGGACGGAGTCTCACTGTCACCCTTCCCTTTCTGGTTTTTTTTTTTTTGGTTATAGTTTTTGGCTGGGGCTGGGTTTGAACCCACCACCTCTGGTATATGGGGCTGGTGCCCTACTCCTTGAGCCACAGGTGCCACCCACACTTCCCTTTCTGCTGAGCAATCCTGGACAGGCATATCACTTTCTGTGCCTCAGCTTTTTCACCTATAAAATGAAGCTAATAATAGTAACTGTCTCAGAGAATTGATGTGAGGACGTGCTGGCCCGCCGAGCCCTTAGTGGGATAGCTGGCTCAGTTAGAGAGTGCTGTTCTGGGATTATTTAAAAAATATTCTCTATGTCCATTTAAACAACATTTTTGCCTTTAACTCTCTTCCTCATCTTGATGGGTAAAAATGAAATTGGAAGCCACTTACCCATTCCATGTATTATGAAAAAGCAGCATATACGTCAAAACATTAACTTTTGGCTATTTGAACCCAAAGTGAAGATGATAAATTATGGTACCGTGCCTGGTGGCAGGGCTTCTGTACAGAACAACAAAACACATCAACTAAAGAAAACTGAGGATGAATAAGGGCATTTTCTTTAACATGAAACTCATTTTTCAAATATTGACCAAGAAATTTAATTAAAAGTTGTGCCGTAAAAAATAGAAATGAGACAAAATGCTACTTGTTGACCTATCAGAGGTCAGTTATGAATTGAGAAAATGAAGACTTTATTTCCTATCTGCTGAGTTTTAAAGTTTTGAAGAAAATGATCGTATGGATCTAAATAATTTTGAAGGCAATGCCTTCAACTTTCTGACTTATCAAAGTAAAACATGAGCTTTTTTTTGGAAATGCAAACATTTTATGAAAACTACAATTCTCTTTATTATTCTGGGCTAAATGCTATTGAGATTTTGAAGCTTTTGGTACAAAACATTCCCACTCACAATTTGGATTCCATTGTAAAAAATAATGTCATGTCCTAGTTTTATTTTTATTAAATAGCCTACCTAGAGAAACTTGTCAACTATTGTATTAAGCATGATTTTTAACAACAGATTAGTACTCTGTGTCACTGTCATAATTGTTTGTATCATTTCTCTTTTCTTGGATATTTAGAGTTTTAAATTTTTTTTTTTTTTTTTTTAGATAGAGTCTTAAGCTGTTGCCCTGGGTAGAGTGCTGTGGCATCACAGCTTATAGCAACCTCAAATTCTTGGGCTTAATGGATTCTGTTGCCTCAGCCTCCTAAGTAGGTGGGACAACAGATGCCTGCCACAACCCTCATCTATTTTTGTAGTTATTGCACTTGTCATTGTTATTTTAACTGACCTGGGCTGGGTTTGAACCCGCCAGCCTCAATGTATGTGGCCAGCACCCTACCAGTGCTATGGGCACCACCCTAGAATTTTAAACTCTTGCTATCATAAATACAGTTGCCCTGAACATTCTTTGAAAATCTTTTATCTCATTTATCATTGGTGCCTTAAGCTAGTTGTCTAGAAATGGCATCACTGCAGCAAAGGCAGCAATGAATCCCCTTGAGACAGAGGCCCAGCTGGCTTTGCTATGGTTTCTTCCGGGTCACACTCATACCAGCACTGTCTGGAAATGCACATCTCACCAACATTAGGATGATTGCAGGCATTTTACGTCATTTTGAAAAAATTAAAGATAATTTAAAATTTCATAGCAATGTATACGTTTCCTGTTTCCATTTGTATGTCTTGGATCAAGAGGCAGGTTTAATTTTTAAATGCTTTTGATGAATTCTCTTCCCCCTTTTTAGGATTAGGGGCTTCTTTGGCAATTTTTGTGTTGGGGCTCTCATCCTTCTTATTACTTACATGTGTAATTTATGTAGGGGTAAAAACTCTATTTTTTCCCTCAATATCCATTCACCCCTTTTCACAAACAACAGACTTTTTGACTCAAGCCCAGCTAAGGATTGTATTTCCCAGACTCCTTTGCAGTGAGGTACAGTTATAGAATACGATTAGACTAAGGCCTGTGCAATAGTTATGAAATTTTGAGTTGTAGTATAAACACAGGTAAGATGGCTTGTCCTTTGTGCTCAGTGGAAACTGGAGCACCTGTCTCGGATCATGAGATTGAAACTGCCCTTGAAGATTAAAGGACAGAAATTGCCTGTGTTCCTCAGGGCTGGCAGAACAGGGTCAACATACATTCTCGGGTTCCTTGGGACAGATCAAACCACATCAATTTTGTTTAAGATAAACATTTTTAGTTTTATAATTCTCTCAAGGCATCCAAAGTAATATTTGTGCTGGTAGTAGCCTGAGTATATAATATCTGGAAATGGGACCTGCTCAACAAAACCTAAAACTTGATGCATTGATACTCAATGGTCAGATGGTGATTCGATATTGTAGCTTAACAGCCAGTGATCCTGCCTCGGTCACAGCAAAATGAGTGGTAAATCCATTATCTGTGATACCTTGGAAGTTATTTATGTGCCTACGGAGCATATTTTAGGAAAAATGCAGAAGTTTGATGTACTTGGCCATTTTTACTATTTATAACAAAGCCTGACTAGTGAGGTAAATTTGGGCTATGACATCAGTTTGCTCACTAAGGTGAAAATGATGTCGTCAGAGTGAAATCTAATAATGGAGCACCTGGATTTTAAAATCCAGCAAAGAAACAGCCAACCACTTCATATTCCAAAGTGAAGCCTTCATATTAGATGACTCTGAATTAGATAATGTGGCCGGATAAGATTCTAGCCCCAAACTCTTGTAAGTATCTTCCCTTACTTGTTCTTTGAGAGAACACAGATACTATCCAGAAATCAAAGAATAAGAAAATGTTTGATTTTCCCCCTTACTGTAAATAACCTACCAAAACTACTATCATTAAGCTGAAAGGGGTAATAACAGTTAGAACACTAAGCCAGTAAATAGAAGATCATAGTTTTCAGATTTAAAAATTAATCCTAATTGAAAATTTTAGCAACTTGAATATGTAACCCACTGGAGGCAAATTGAACAGAAGTTTTTGAGGGGTTAGAAAGCTGTATGTTTTCATTTCAAAGAAATGGAATATAGGGCTTGTTGTAGGCTTTGATTATTGGGCTTCTAAAGTCTTGGCTGAGCCTCAAACCTACATTAGCAGGAAGCAGTCACTAAGAAGTGACTTCAAGATCCTCTCTACATGTGACCATTGAGGAAAATGGACAAAAAAGAATGTGTGGGGCAGTAAAGTTTGGGACAACAGAGGACAATTAAGGGGCCTGCAAGATGGTCTACCAATGAGTATATTCCCACTCCAAGGCAGGGAGCTTTGTTGCAGTTAATCTTTTTTCTACTCCACAAAAAGTAGATGCATGTATGTGTGTACACGTGTGCATATGCGTGTATGTGTTTGTGTGTTAATGACTGTCTTTTTGTTTACCGTTCTCTGAACCATATGCAATTTCTTCATCAGGTTGGATGTGGCTGTTTATGGTCCAGAGATCTATACACACTAAGGGAAGCTTTTTAGGAAGAAGCTATGGCATTCAATTTATTAAGTTTTTAAAAAATGTCAATATGTACATTTTTGCAAAGTACTTTCTAATTTTCCATTTACATAATACACAATGGTTGCACAAAATGAAAAGAAACTTAAAAAATTGGAACGGTATTTTTAAAAATCACTTACTTCCTCTTCTCATTCCATAGTTAGATATTTAATATGTGACTGCATAATTAATATACATTCATTAGATAATATGTAGAAAAGCAAAAGGATGAAAAACTTCTAAATCTCATCTTTGAGAGATAGTCACTGTTACCACTTAGGAAATGTTTACCAATATTTTGTATTCATGTGTTTATAAGTAATTTTCAGATTTGGTAGGATAATATAGTTTTTCCACTTAAGAAAATATTGTGAAGAATGTTTTGATTAAATATCCTTTGATAACTTCAATTTATTAGATGCTTAGAATTTAATTATCAAGTGTTCTATTACCTAATCCACCTAATGCTCTTAGTAGACAATTGAGTTTATTTTTTACTTTTTGCTTTTGAATATAATGTTGTACTATGAATCTTTACAGCCAACCTTTTGTCCATATCCTTTATCATTTCCTATATATTAATATTAAAATTTAAGTCAGCAGATCAAAACTAGCATATTTTATAGCTCCTTTCTTGAGAATTAAGTGTTTATCTTTTGTAACTTTTTTTTATAGAAAAATTGATGTTCTTGCTATATCAATAACCCTTCATACCAGTAATTAAGTGAAAACCAATGTGAGAGAAAAAATGAATTTTTTGTTACATTTTGATTGACTAAAACAATAAACTCTATCAATTTCTAATATGCCTAGATCTTTTGTGCTTCTCAAAACAATCTCAGTTACTCTATTTATTTTGCATGTTGCTTGAGGATCTAACATTGTTAATATTATTAACTAAACTATTCATCCTAAGTGAAAAGTTTTTATTTGTCCCTTTCTTTACCCTTCCATGATTTGAGTGGCCACATCATCTATTAAATGTGTATAACTCAAATACCAACTGGGCACCTCTGGTCCTTGGGGGACCCAGCTGCACTTTGCTCCTGTCTACAAGGATTAGACACGTGCTCCTTTGAACTCCCCCCCCACAGTATCTTCCTATTTCTAGCTCCTCCCTGCTTCACGGTCTCCTTTAAGTTCCTGTTACCAAACACAGAGTTTCGTCATCATTTCAATTTAATCAAAAAGTGAAACTCATTGGTTTTCTGAATTTCCCCAGAAGAATCCTTTTATCCCAGCCATTCAAGTGTTTCTTTGTGGACTCCTCAAGGGAGTCCCACTACAAAGAGATTATAGCCTTCTCTGTTTTTTCTTTCTTCTATATACTAGAACTTATTGTGGGAATTATTACTTTAACATTATGAAATTCGATTTGGCCATATTCTACTAAATTTTGTATCTACATTCTATGGTGAAATTGACAAGTAGTTTTTCCATTTGAGTTTTAATATGCTTGATGCAGAAATGAATTGATTTTTTTATCTTTCAAAACTCCAGGAAAAATATTTGCACTCCAAATTAAACTCTATTTCTCGGAATTGTTTTCCATCTAATTCTTTTTCATGCTTATTGGTTTATTGTCAAACTATTTTGCTCAGAAAAGTCAATCCTCTTCCAAACATACATATATCTAATGATATTCTTTTAAACTTTTTAATATGTCCTCTTTGTCTAAATTATCACTTTTCTTATTCATTTCCTCTACTGATAAAAGATTTGTCTGAGATGCTTTGCTGTAACCACCCAAGGGAGGAGAAAGCCTGAAATAATACCATGATGGTTTTCCCTTTGATCACTTTAAGTCTTTCCCCATTACATGCTCTCCATTTTCTGGGTAGAAGGTCTTGGGATCTTCTGTTTGTGTTCCTGGTCTGTGGACTTGGTAGTAAGCATGTGCTGATGAGCCATCTTGAACTTACCACCTCTTTTATCATCCTCCCACATGTACAGCAACAATTCTAAACTAGTGAGGGTCCCCTCTAGCTGGTTTTTGGTGCTGACACGGGGTTTTACTTATTTTTACTTGAAAGTACTTTGACACGGGGTTTTACTTATTTTTACATTTATTTATTGTTTTCCTCAAGCATTGGTAGTGGTGGGAACTTGGTCTTGTAATAAGCATTTATTTGGTCAAGAGTGTTAGATGCTTTTCCCCTATGTAACCATTTTTATCTGCATTTCCACATTTAACTTTTCAAAACTTTTAAATCAATTTCAGGGTATAAGGTCAATTCAGAAATTTCTCTCTTCAAGTAGCCACCTTTCCCAGCATAATTTCCTAAGTCTATTTTTTTTGAATTGATTGATGCTTTTTATATCATACACCAGATTAGTAAATAATAGGTTCCATTCAACCCTTTTTCTGTTTGTGTTATTTTTGTACCCAGCATACACCAGCTTTACGACATCTTTACATTTCCATCTGACTTTAAATGACAGGCTCCTTCTTGTTTTTATAACACAGTTTATTCTGTCTAGTTCTAAATGTGATTCTCTCTAGTACAGTGGTTCTCAACCTTCCTAATGCCATGGCCCTTTAATACAGTTCCTGTGGGTCACGACCCACAGGTTGAGAACCGCTGCTCTAGTAGATGCTAATCCCCTAGAAGGCTTACTCACTGTAGACTTGTGCTAGCACAGCACCTTCAAAGTCATGGGTGTTATGATGATCAGTTTTATATATCAACGTGGCTAGGCTGTAGGGTCTGGTTATTCAGTTAAACATGAATCAAGTATTGCTGTGATGATATTTTGTAGATGGAGTGAATATCTACAACTAGCTGACTTTTAGTGAAAGAGATGATCCTCCGGATATTGGTGGCCCAATATCCATTCAATCCATTGAAAAGTCTTAAGAGCAAAACTGAGTTTTCCCTGAGGGAGAAGAAGTGTATGCTACAGTGAGGGACAACAACATTGCCAGTGCCTCAGGAGAGCATATGATCTCCCACCCTGCTCACGGATGTAGCACTTGCCAGCCTCCCAATTATGTAAGCCAGTTCCTTGAAATCTCTCCCCCCATCTTCCTTCCCTCTGTCTCTGCCTTTGTCTTTATCTCTATCTTCATCTATCTCTTATTAAAAAAAACTGACTGATACAGATGCCTATAAATCTATAAATGTTTCTTCAGTGGCAAAGAATACTTTGTCTCTAAACCCAATTTAAGTGTTCTAATGTCATCTTCTGTGTAAAGAGCCAAATACTATTCTTAGATCACTTTGTGTCTTATGAAAACTAGTACTAGTTTTAGGATTCAAGCAGAGGAAGAAAGTAATTTTTTTCCCTCCCCACTGTGAAGGTAAATGAACACAAGCCAATGAGTACTCTCTGTACCAGCCAACAGTAACACAAAAAGTGTGATATGTCTTCCCAAGGTGCGGCAACAACCCTTCAAAACATAAATGAGGAGAGTTTATTTTATATAAGCTCTATTGATCTGTGTTTATTGTGCTCTTAGCACAAACTTCCTCTTACAATAGTAGATTGTTGACTGAGAGAATAGGAATATTCACTCAGCCTAAATACCTCTCCACTGGTGTTTTCTTTCAACAGCCTAGAAATTCATCTAAGAGTGTTGTTTACATCTTACATGATCAAAAGACAAAACATGAGCACTACTGATTTGCAGGAATAGATTCACTAAAATGACTTTCATTATTTTCAAGGGAGCACAATTTGATGTGAGAAACAGTTCTCAGAATTGAGATACCATTTGCTTCTCTTTTTAGATTAAACACCAGACTCCTGTGGATACACTGTGTTTGCTCTTCTCGTGTAGATTTGCATTAACACGTATCCATTCCAAAGCACATTGATATGGCCCTTTTATAACTAAAAAAACCATTCCAGCACTGCTGCAAACTCAAGTGACTGCTCTATAAATGTAAGCACATTATCAGAAATTGGTACCACTAGAGCTACACAAATGGGTATACAGAGCATTAAACTTGTTCTTGCTCTCTGTTCCTGGGGTGGTAATGACATTCTGAAATAGTGTTTAAGGGATGATTATTAGAGAACAAAATCAATATCTCCACACTTTACCAATCTTCCAAAGAATCCAGCTAAGAAATAGTAAAAGAGTTATTAGCTTTACTCTGCATTATTTTCCAATAAACATAAATAATAGTTATTTGATAATAAACTAGTGTTACTTGAGGGAAAAAAAAAGCATTGCCACCAGCTCAGTGAGTGATGACAGACTGACATGGTTCTTTTACTGCACAGATGCAGTTTATGGTCTGTCATTGCAATAAAACTGTTTCACCTGATGTTTGTGGGTTTTTTGTGTGTGTCTTTGAAACTTGCTAGTGTTCTGCTAATTGAATATAGCATGTAAACTAACGCGTTACTCCTTAATTTGGAGATTTTTCTTCACTTCCTCTGCAAGTTACTTTTCTGAGGTGCCTCTACAGAATAATCAAATTTGAAGTGGAAGAATTTACAGTCTTGTGCAGGGGGATCTTGAGGGGGAGATTTATGAAGCATTAACTGTATTGCAAATGTTATTTTTGTGAAACTTTTATTGTTCAGTTACCTCTCAACTTTTATTTTGGAAATGCAGCAAGGGCAAGAGTGTCCTTTCAAGGTCCTTTCAAGGATTCATAATTTAGATGGGACCCAAGATGAGATAATCCCTTGAAAGAGAGGCAGACAACCCAAAGTACCACATTTACATTGAATCAGAAATACCATAGTCCAGAAGAGTGAATCCACATGTACGTGTGTGTGTGTGATGCTACTCAGTCTATATTGGAAAAGTTTACTTTATTAGCCAACTTGGGTAAGGGCAACCTTCACATTTTTGTCTCTCATGAGTTTCACTTCTATTTTGCTTCTGCAAATCTCTTCTTGAATTATACTGTAATGCTATAATTTCTTCCTTTAGTAAATCTAGTAATCAATATGGAGGTCTCATTACATTTGTCAATAGCATTTGACACAATCTATTATTCCCTTTTTAGCTGTGTGGCTTCTTAACAACTCTCATGATTTTCTTGATTACCCCTGTAATTACATTGTTGTGTAATAAGTTACCATGAAATATGGCTTAAAATAATATCCATTTATTATCTTTCAGTTTCTGTAGGTCATAAATGGAGCTCAGGGTCTCATCAGGCTGAAATCAGTCTTGGCTGGGGTGCATTTTCATCTGAAGGCTTGATTGTGGAAGAGTCCACTTCCAAGCTCATGTGTGTTGTCTAAAAACTCATTCCTTGCAGCTTTGTCATCGAGGTCTCTGGTCTTTTGCTGCCTGTCATATGGGGTCATTCCCACTGCTAGGGTGGTTTTAGGTCCTTACTTTGTGGCCTTCTCAAAATATGGCTGTTTGATTCTTCAAGGCTAGCAGGAGAATATTTTACACGTTGAATCTCTCCCTGAATATCTCTCCTGAATGATGAATTGGAGTCCCTTTGAGAGAGCTTGCTTGATGAGGTCCAGACCATGCAGGATAATTTCCTTTTTGATTAACTGATTAGAGACCTTAATTACATCTGCCAAATCCCTTTACCTTTGCCACAGCCTAATTATGGGAGTAAAGTCTAATCACAACCATGAATCCCACCTATGATCAAAAGGAGGGGATTATTCAGGGGTGCATAGCAGGAGGCAGGAATCCTGGCATTCTATCTATCACTTTCCTTCTAAGCAGCCACCTCTTCTCTCATCTCTCCAATATTTTGGTGTTTTAGGGCTACAGGGTTCAGTCTTTCATTCTGTTTTCTTCTCTTTGTTCACTCCTAGCCTAGATGATCATAACATTGTCGTTGGCTTAAATACCATGTACTGTTTAATGCTGAAGAATCCTAAACTTACGTTCCAAGTTCATATATCTTTATGTCAAACTCATGTATCCAACTATGTATTCCACTAGCATATATGTTAGACATCTCAATATTAGCAAATCTCAAACAGGCTTTTATCCCTTTCTCTAATCTACTTGTTTTGTGATATCTGCTTTAATTCTTCATTTCTGACAAATCCTATCAAATTACACTGCTTGTCGTCTTCTTTCCATCTTTATAAAAGCAGGCCCTTTAATTCTTCTCCTTCAAATTATTCTTTTACATCTGCCTTACAGACTTCCAAGCCAATATCAATCCTTTCATCTTTTTGTACCACCTTTTACCTGCTGAGTTGATCAGTGATAGAATAATGTAGGTATGCGTTTTTGTGCCATTTTGTACCATTATAAATAAACGGTCTCCAACTTCAAGGAGGCCTCCGTGCTTTTGAGGAATAAGTTTGCTTGTCTACTCAAAGTCTTTTTCTCTTTCTGATACAAATCCCTTTAAACTTTTATCATTCTTTTAAAATTCTGTGCACCAATGAGAGTCCCCTGCAGACAGGAGATGCCTTTGTCTCCTACCGAATATCTAATGGCTATCCTCATGAATATTTATTCAGCTCTCTTCTTAAGGTCTCAGATAAGTAACTCTTCAATTACCCTTATTTATATTTTTAATGCTTTGCTTTCTGGTGGCTCTTTCCCTGATAAACATGTACAGACCTATTGTATCTATAAACTAAGAAAACAATACCTCCTTTGTCCTTGAGTACCATTCTGCTTGCTACCTTGATTTTCTTATTCACAGTTCAATCAATCATCTTGACAGAATGGTTTTATTTACCCTTTTACTTTCTGACCTGTTCAGTGCACGGCTGTGTAATATCAGGCTTCTGCTCCCACAATGCCATTAAACTACTCTCTCTCTCTCCCAAGTCACTAACAACTGCTAAATTGTGAACTCCAAAGAACATTTTCCACATCTCTTCTCCTCCCATCTATGTCTGTTACTTTGGTCTTCTTAAACAATGCAGTTGTTTGGCTGAGTTTCTACTCCTACCTCTCTGGTTACTTTTTTCTTTCCTTAGAGTTATATTTTCTCATTCCAAGTCCCTTAGTTTCTTGTTTTTTTATAAAGTCTTGTCATTCCCCAGACTGTTGCCACAACTTTAATATGTCAAATAAATTGGTGACTTTGATATTTGAATTTACTTTTTAGGTCTTTTTTCTAAGGTCTATATCTTTATTCCCAGTCTAGATGTTAGACCCTCCAAATCTTAATTTGACCCCTGCATGTATCCTTTTTCCCCCCTATAATATACTTGTCCACCAAAAAACTTGCTCATAATCATTTCATCTTTTAATTAATTAATCCATCAAACAAGTGTTTTTTTTCTTCAGCTTTTTTTTTTTGTTAAGTCATATACACATAGATCTTGAATGCATTTATGCATGTGTGGGGTACAATGTGTTGATTTTTTAATACAATCTGACATGGTTCATCAAACCAATCAACATAGCTTTTGCCTCATTTACTTGATTATTGTGTTAAGACATTTATGTTCTACACTTGACAGATTTGACTTGTACCCTTGCAATATGCTCCATAGGGGTGGTCCCGCCTTTTACCCTCCCTCTATCAAACCTCTCCCCTCCCCTTCCTTCCCACTCTATTTCTCTCTGAGCCCTGATCTTTAGCATAAGACTCACTTCTTGCTTGAGAGACCTAGAGAATTATGAGAATGGCATGTGAGTTGTGTATGTGCAGATATATATATAGTTTTCTCATCTCCTGCACATACACAACTCACATGCCATTCTCATAATTCTAGGTCTCTCAAGCAAGAAGTGAGTCTTATGCTAAAGATCAGGGCTCAGTTTCCCCTGCATATGTCTACCCAAGAGATGACCCAGACTAACTCCAGCTTGCCTTTTATGCGTCTTTAAAATAAATCTTACTCAAGACTCCCCTCCTTCCTACCATCCTACATCATCCAGAACTTCCTGCCTGTGTAGCTCTGATCAAATCTCCCATAGAGCCCTAATCTCTCTAATTCCTCCCTGTGTCTCTGGAATTTATGGTTAGTAACTAGCCACATGCTGTGTATCTTAAACCTCTTCTCCAAATGTTTCATGTACCTTCATGCTCTAATTGTCTCCTGATGACCCCTTTGCCCCTGACATCCTAAAAATAGCAGTTCATTTCCTCTCATACCTTAAGCACAACTGGGTTGGAGGGGGTAGGTGTCATGCTTGCCCCTCATTGATGCTCTGACCATTTTATCAGAGTGGTCACAGCATCTTCACCTTCCTTATCACCCTGTTCACTAGCTCCTTTGAAACTCATGTTATAAACTAGCTATCTCTGGATTCTTCTTAGCTTCAGTTATTTCCAAACTATAGGATACATTTTCTCAAAGTATCAGTTTCTTGAGCATCTCACCTCCAACCATCATCTCCCGAGTGATCCACTCTAAGGTAAATCCTAGCCATGGTGGTATAATGGTATGGCTGGCTCTTAACAGCTTGAATGAGTTGATGGATAGGTTTTCAGGAATTTAATAAGCTGGTTATAGGACAGTCATAAATAAAATTTTAATTATATAAACTTACAATTAAAACAAGAATGATAAATATAAAAAAATCATCACTTTTTAATAATTTTACTGTTATCCTTTTGAGATTATTTATGTCTATTGTGTCTGCATGATGGAAATACAATTAATAGTGGGTATCTTTTTTTTTGCCCTCTCTTGCCAAGTACTGCATTCTGTGAGGTCAGGCTGGTAGCTTGAAATTGGCCATAATGAGAGTAATTATGCAACGGAAATTGGCCAACTCTACAAACCAGGGCTTGAACTGTTGTCTGCTGATTGTATACAAAGTGGTGCTAGAGCAAATGTTAACAAAGCTGCTTTAATTTAAAAGAATGTTGTGTTTGTAGTTGCTGCATTGTAAATAATACAAAAAATAAGGAAATACTCTGGTATTCAAAAACTTTCATCTGGTTTAGCATTGAAGTTCACATCACTGATTAATGAACAAAATTCCAACATACTTCTTTGTTATTGCAATTCCATTATTTCCCAATAATGTAAACAAAAACAACAATGGAAATATATGTCAGAAATACCCTTGTTTGTGAATTGCAACCAAAGTTTGGCTTGAGTTAATCTGGCAAATACCATTAAAAGCCTTATATGATAGTCAGTTAGATCTAATTAAAAACGTTTTGCATTGTGTTATTTAGTAACTGAGCACCACACATCAGTTTGGAATATTTTCAAAATTTAACTTGAGATTTCTTCTTTGGCTCATATATTATTTATAAGTATATTTTTAAAATTTCTAAGTATTGGAGGAAATATTTTACAGATTTTTTTTAATTTCACAATTGAACTCCATTTTTGTTTAGGAATGTTACTCTATCTGATTTCAATCCTTCTGAATTTGAGATCTTTTATGACTTAGCATATGACTGTCTCAAATATTTCATGTATTATTTGTTATTCTACAAATGTACTTTAGGTCTACTTATTTGATAGCGATTATGGCAGGTGAAAAAGGATAACTTAGATCCTTTTGTACGAAGTGATTCTGCCCCGTAGCAATGAGTGTGGTCAGCTATCAGCCTTTAGCTAAGTGGTTCTCAACCTGTGGGTCTTGTCTGACCTTAATTTGGGGGAAAGATTTTGGTCATTATTGTTTTGAATATTTTTCTGTTCCTTTCTCTCTCTTTTTCTCTTTCTCCCCATTATGAATATGTTACATCTTTTTTTAGTTCTACCATGGTTCTCAAATGTTCTCATTTTTTTCAGCCCCTTTTCTCTTTGTTCTTTAGTGTTTGAAATTTCCATTGAGTATCTTCTTCTTTCCTCAACTGTGTGCAGTCTAGCAATAAACTTAGCAAATGCATCCTTCATTTCTGTTAGTGATTTTGCTTTCTAGCATTTTATTTTGACTGTTTTTGAGAACTTCTGCGTGCATTGGTCATGTGTTCTGACATGCTGTCTACTGTGTTAGATCCATCAGCATAATTATCAGTTGTTTAAAATTTCTGGTCTCATAGTTCTGATGTCTCTACCATATTTGAGCCTGATTCTTATGCTTGCTCTATCTTTGCAAACTGTTTTTTCCTTTTTTGTGTACCTTTTAAGATTTTTCTTGACAGCTGGATATGATGTACTGGGTAAAAGAACACAGGCTTTTAGGAATGCAGTGGTGAGGTGTGGGGGAGCGAACGTGTTTTGTATTTGTGTAATTATGTCTCACTGTTTTCATGAGCTTATGCCTCTGGATTGTGAACTTGACATGTACCTCTCTCTACTTCCTGCTTCCCTCCATGCCCAAGTGGGACAGGATGGCTATTTTTCTTCTTCCATACGGCAGGCTAGGAAAGGCTGGAGTTGAGGATTTTCCTCTCCCCCAGTCAGGTAGGGTCTGAACATAAACAGTAGTATATCCTCTGGGGAAATAGTTTCTTTGGGGGGCAAGGCTTGCTAAGAACAGAATATTCTGATGTGTTTCATAATGGTTACTCTTTTCCTCCTATTGCAAGAAGCATGAGGGGATTTTCCTTTGATAATCACTATGAGAACCTGATTTAGCTCCATGAGGTGGAACTCACAAAAGTGCAGGGGACCTTCTTAATATGATGCCTCTGGAGTTTTAAACTCCAGAATTCTCAAGAGAAATTCATTAATTACAGTTCGGGCTTTCTTTCCCTAGCGCTGGGGCCCATGGAGGTTTCAGCTTGTGGGTCTGCTCTGGTAAGTTGTGATTCTCTGTATTTACCTAGCTCTCCAATTTGGTTTAAGTCATTTGCCCTGGTACCTTTCTTTTCTGACACAGCTAAGAAGAGTTAAGTTTTCAGTCTGTTCAGCTTTTTGCCTAATTGGTAGGATTGAGTGATAACTACTAGACTGTAAACTAGAAATTCATTCTTCAAATGTTAGTTCTAGTGTTTAAAAATCATTAATACTACATATCTTTTCCTTCAAACTATCTATTAGTCCATTAACTAACTATATTTCATGGTTGTCCAATCTGTATTTTAAATACTATACTTCAAGTCTTGTTTATTTTTAAAAATTCAGGATTCTCTCCCAAATTTTAGATATTTTCTATAGGCTCATGTTCCCGTTCTTTTTTTATTTTTTATTTAGATGTGTAAGTTCGATAATTCTGATATTTCCATTCTTTGTGGGTTTTCTGTCATCTTTTCTTTCCCGGCTCTCACGGTGGTTTGTTTCTTGTAACAATTTTTGACTCCTAAACTGCTCATTTCTCTTGGAACTTTATCTATGAGAAGTTTTTGATTTCTGAGTTGATGCTGAACTTCCCTGGAGATGGCTCCACATTCTTCTGCCAGTCATCAGGGAGCACTACAAACCAAACCATACTATAAATTTTTTGCTTCAAGTTTCAGTCCTGAACATATGAGCAGCATAAATTCAAGCAAAAATTCATGTGCTATCTGGTGTGTGGTTAAAAATTCTCATGGGAGATTTTCTTTCCTTTAATCCATTTCCAAGTTTAAAACAGATAAGTATTTCAGTTCCTCTGTATAACGGATTCATTTTTCATTTATGAAAATGAAAGTATGACACTTTGGGGTACCATATTAATCAGGTACATCATATGAAGCTGCCTATGAACACACTAGAAGCTTCTCTTCTTTTTAGCCTATGCAATTCTGAAAGGAGGGAGGACTTTGGTCTCTCAATTGGAAGAGGTTTCCAGAATGAAAGCTGTATATGACACACCTGCTTTATTTCTCAGTTCCCCTTTTTATTTTAGGCCTCTATAGTTTCTTCACTCTCTTTCCGGCTTAGTGATGCTTTGAAATATGTTTGACATTTTTAACTTGTCCATGTATTTCCCATCAAGAGTGTCATTCCATAAAAGAATGGTTTTGTCCATTGTCTCCGCTAACAAGATTTGTGTAGGATATTTGTTTTTCCTACTTACTTTTGCTTATAGGTAAATTACACTTTAATTTAATTCTGTTAAATCTATGCATTCAATCATGTAAATCAGAATGTTCTATGGACTCAATAAAATTGTTCTGCAAATTTAATCAGTGGCTTCATGCATCCCTCAATTTCATTATATTGATTCTGATCTAATTATTCCACACAATGTGTTTTAATTCCAAATATTTGTATCCATATGAAAACAGAATTAGAGTGTTCTTGAAAGGCAACTTTGCTGAGAACTGCCATAGATTTTCATGATATCGAGATGGTTTTATGCTCAGGGAGGAAGTTTGGCTATAAGTCCTCATCAGGATTCTACAAAGCAATTTTTATACATTGCTGTAAAAATGTCATCTAATGTGCTGTGTTGTGATGATGTTTATTTAGTTTACCCTATTATTCTCTTCTTTCTAAATAGGGTTTATTGCCGAAGTTATTTGTTTATGAAAATTTATGGTGCACTTGCCAGTGTTTGGTTCTGTCAGGACCCAGAGTGCAGTTCAGTAAGTAATGTAGCTATGAGTATTCTCAAGGCCTCAGAGACAGAGCAGCACTGTATCTGCGGGGATCTGATTTATAACAAAAGAGGGAGCAGGGCAGAATTTTACCGGATGAAAAATTCTAAACTCTTAAGTAGCATATAAAAAGGAGAATAGAATAGAATGTATCTCATCGTGTCCATTTAGTAATGGGACTTTTTTTTTTTTTTCAGTTAAATCTGTCAGAGTAAGGCTACTTGAATTCTTTAGAGAAAAATCCCTCGATAGATCTAGGTGGTTGTGAAAACTTTGAAAGGTACAATATTTTATCACACAGAAATGAAATAAATGTGCTTAGATATATAAGAATAACTTCTCAAGGGAATTTGAAATAGATGTTTGGATAAATATTTTTCAGATCCCTGGTTTTAATAGTGTCTTATAACTACTAAATATATATTCTAATTTGAAATAATCCAACAGTTAGGCGATAGTCTTAAAGAAAATAATATTTAGGATTTATTTTATGGATATGAAAGAAACTTTAAAATGCCATCATATTTATGGAAGACAAGTTTCACGTACTTTTATTTAGTCTACATTGTACAAAACAAACTTTTTCACTAGCAAGGGCATTCTCTTTTAACATGGCAGCTGTAATTCTTAAAAGTACGAACATATCTGAGATGATAATGCCTAATTTGTTTAGGAAAAAAAAATGCCTTTAAACTTCTGTTAAAGAATTAGAAAACCAAGGCGGCTCCTGTGGCTCAAGGAGTAGGGCTCTGGCCCCATATACTGGAGGTGGTGGGTTCGAACTCAGCCCTGGCTGAAAGAAAAAATTAGAAAAACAAATTAACAAGGTCTAGGATCAAAGTAGTCGTTCTCGTGTATACCTGGGTCTGATTATTGTTCTACAGGCAATAAGGTTTGGATATTATCTCCACCTTTAATTTTTTCATGAAAATCAGTTTGCCAAACTGTTGATACATGATGATGAATGATGATCAGTTAATACATGCCGCTACCTTCCTTCCCAGAAATCACCTTTATAAATGTCCCAAAATGGGAGAGAGGAAGGTGACTGGCTTCTTAAACGAAGACTAAAATAGCTGAGTTAGGGACAAAAGAGGGAGCTTCAGGAGAATGGAAGGAAAGTCTGGTGGCCAAAGTAAGGTGTAAAAGGGGCCCTGGAATAAACAGAGGATGTCAGGGTATAGGTACATTAGGACGTAGTTAGCCCAGTATGTCCTGTTAACACAAAACACGGTTTACAGCTGTTTACACAAGGGACAGCAGCTGATTTGGTAGTGAGATGGGGTTGACTTGAAAAAGGCATAATTGAACTTTTTAGGATGGTAGAAATGTTCTGTATCCTGATAGGGTGCGAGTTACATGTCAAAAAGCAACTATTTATCTTCTACAAACAAAAACGTTGAACGAACGTTTTACAATGGATGTTACGTGGGTACGAGGATATAAGTTAATAAATAGTTACGTAAAAATTTAGAGTAGCTTTGCTTAGATAATGATCACAATAGGCCCTTAAGTGATGGCCATGAGCAGCTCCACTTTTTGCTTAAATCTAGAAAGGAAAAAAATAAAAAATAGTTTGGAATTAGAAGCTATTACATGTTATTTCTCCAAACCATTTTGCTTTTACACTGTGTAAAGACCATAAGTTGATTAGATGCCTGAAAAAGATGGCTTTACGGTAGACGGGCAGAACACACACAAAATAGCCCTTTTTGTTTGTATTCTCATAGGATAAATCAGTAAATAATTTCATATATGTACAGTGAATTCATCTTACATAGTGAATTGTTACTTCTGATATTTTAAAAATGGTAACTTTTTTAATAATTCTTTTTCTTCTATTCTCAGTTGTCAGTTGTCATTTTCTAGACCTTGGCATTCTATACTTTATGTTCTAAAGTAGCTTTTCAAACTGTTTTTCACGGTTTCCTTCCTTCCCATCTTTGACTCCAAAGATCCCCTCACTTTTCCTTAGGGGTCTTTCTGCCTCTCCTCTAACCCACATGAATAGAAATCAGCAGTCAAAAAATACTAAAAGAACTAAGAAGTCTATAGTTAATTAGGCATTCTGTTGCTAGCATGACCATTGAGCTTTTCTAAATAATGGCAGGCTTGTGTTTTCCAACTTCCTGGCTTTTCCTCGCGATTTTCATAACTTTATTCATCCATTCCTGAACACTGGTTCTGAGCCTTAATCAGTCTACTTAGCTCTTAATTGATCTTTGCTCAAATCAGTTATCTTACTGATAGAATTTCTAAGCGTCTCCTTACTTTCGTTTCTCCCTTAATTGTGTCAAGTAGATCTGAATTAACTTTTAAAAGGGATGAATGTAATATCATCATGTTTCCTGATGTTAGTTCCCCTGCACTCAATCTGCATCACTACTTCTGGGTAAATAAGCTCTATTTTATTACACGAATATTTAAGGAGATGATTTCTTTAACTCTTCTTACTTTTTTTGAAATGAACCAAGCATCAAGATAGATCAAAGTAAAAAGATTTAATGAAATAATAAAACAAAACTTTTTATCTTCTTTTTGCAAAGTCCCTGCATTAGACATTGAATGTAAATTGCAACATTAAGGACCCAGCTCCTACAGCCCATGTGTATATATTTTTTTTCCTGAAGTATTTCCTCTGAATCTGATATTAGACTGGGAATACAAACTTCACTTATACGGGATATCTTCAAAATATGTTTTATAGTTATTTTTTTAAAAACCAATGAATCCAAGGAGAAAATATGCAAAAGATAAGGACAATCCACCCCCAAAGATAGAAGGATGGCAAATTAGTGAATGGAAAGATGTTAACCATTATTAACCACCAGGGAAATGCAAACTCAAACAATGAAATGTCACTACATACCTATCAGAATGGCTAAAGTAATAAAAACTGAAAATAGTGATAATACCAAATCCTGGTGAAGATGCAGAAAAACTAGATTATTCACAAATTGCTGACCATCATATTACAGTACAGTGTTCTAGAAAATAGTTTGGTGGTTTTTACCAAAGATTAGCCAGGCACCAGCAATTGCACTTTGGACATTTATCTCAGAGAAACAGAAAATGAGAGTCACACAGAAATCTGCATATCAGTGTTAATAGGACCTTTATAATAGCAAAACTGAAAACAATCCAGGTGTTTTTACATAGTGAATGGTTAAGCAAATTGTGATACTTCCATACCATAGAGTACTATTTAACAATAAAAAGAAACCAGCATGGACAATGACAATTAATGACACAGTGGGGCATGGGGGAAGGGTATATCGGACAGAGAAGGAGGGAGTGGGTGTGGGCAAGGAAAAAAAAAGAAAAGAAATTAGTGACTAAATCTTATATAAATTGTATTTAATCTGGACCACAGTACATTACTTAAACATTAGTATTTAATTCAACATGTTAATATGTTGTTTATCATATTGCATCCTCATTCATTAGTGAAATATGTTTGTAATTTCCTTTTACAACAATATATTTTCTCCAATTTTAATATCAGGCGTATTAAGTAGAATGATTTTGAAGTTTTCTTTTTCTATTGTCTATAAGATTTGGCATGATCTGTTTTTTTGAAATTATCTGTTACTTTCATGATAAATATTAGTTGTCTATTTTTTTGAGACTTTGGAAAAAAAAGAAGTACTTAACTGATCAAAGTATTCTATATTAGACATACTTCTATCTGACAATGTGAATGTTACTTTGTCATCTTTTGGTGACATTTTCATCATGTCTTCATCAAGTCTCATCAAAAAGAAGCCAAAAAGATACTCCAGCCTGAAAGCCAAGATCTGTTATAATGTGCTGGAAATCATTGAGAAATGCATGAACTTTTATAGTAACGTTGGAAATTATATTTTGATGACGTGGTAGTAAAATTTATGTAAAATTACATAAGTAGTACGTTTTTCTTTGATTTTTATTTTTTACATTAATGCATTTATGGGATACAATGTGCTGATTTCATATAGAATTAGGAATGCTTACATCACACTGGTTAACATATACCTCATCTCGTTTACTTAGTGTGTTAAGACATTTATGCTCTATACTAATACATCCGACATGTACCCTTGCATTATGCACCATTGGTGTGGTTCCACCATTCATGAGTAGTAGTTTTTAAAAAAGAGTAGTATTAAGCAGTATCTTTAAAAATGCAATAAATTTAATAGAGGCTCTATATTTATAAATAGACTAGAAGCAGTAGCTTCAGAGACAGAAAAGAGAATTTTATGTAGATCTAGTTTAAGGTATAGTGATGCCAAGAAGAAACTAAACTATTCTAAGACTGTCAAACTACAGAGGTGAAAACTTACAAATTATAACCCCATGTTTTTTTAATGTAGAAAGCTAAGTCACCATACGCGTGCGCACACACACACACACACACACACACACATTCCTTTTCCAGAAGTGGTTAATCAAACAATGACTAAAGCCAGAGCCTGTGAGCTTTTAATTAGCAGATGCAGCAAGAAACATTTCCAAGATATGATTTGGTTACCAGATATTGTGAAAGGCAGGATTGTAAGTTATGAACTAATTGGGGAACTTGTATGATTAAACCAGAGGCTGAAGAAATTTTTTGAGTCTTTGCACAGAGGAGCAATTGCATGTGCTGATCCATGTTGAAAATAAAAGCTCAGATATCAGATTTATATCTGCTCAGTGAGATTTGAAGGATTATTTGCAGATGAAATTATCAATACTTGTAGATATCTAGACTTAGAAATTTTATGGTATCTCCTTTGATATACAACTATCAATCACCTTCCTTATTGATAGCCAGCAGAAAATAGTCTCCAATCTAGGACTTGTACATGCTAGCTTCTTAGTTTTATAGTTTAGACAGAAGACTTTCAAATCCGTTGTATCTATTTTTTCTTTCTTTGGCTTCAGGGTAATTAATACATAGACTTAAGCACCTTCTTGTTGAGAATGCAAAAAAAAAGATGCATTACTTAATATCTAAAATAAGATGACAAAACAAATTTAAAATAGAAATATGAAAATAAAAGAGCCAAATGAAACGCAGAATGTTACCAGGATTATAGGCCAAAATTAATAAGCTTCATCAAAAAGAATTGTTCATGATAATAAAAATATTAGTTCTTAACCAAATAGCAGGCTTAGTAAATAAAAGAAAAGTTAGTATTAGAGGATATTAAGCAAGCATGTCCAACTTACAGCCTGAAGGCCATGTACTAATTTTGTGAACATTTTTTGGCTTATCCATGGTGGTGAATATCACAAAATATATGTGTGGAATTTTTTTTTTTTTTTGCTACTCATCTTTCCTTAGTGTTTATCCTTCCAATGTGCAGCAGAGAAAAAAATGGTTAGATACTCCCTGACTTTTAAAAAATTTGGAATTATTAAAATGCAGGGAGAAAAAGAAATGTAAGAGAATAATAAAGTTTATTGCAATATTTTTGTTTTTTGTAGCATCAAGAGGAAAAATAGGATATTGAGAATGACAGTATTAAACTATGCATCTGATTTAATGTGACTTAATGGTATATGCTGTTTCAGTTTCTTATAAGAACTCACCTCTTTTAAAAATGTCCATGAAATGTTTTTAAAAAGTGATCCCATACCATATTCAAGAAGTCAGTTAATCTAAAGAGGCAAATTTTGCATAAGTTTTGTGATTACAATAAAAATACCTAGAAATGGACAATAGACTAAAATTTCTTTAAAAATCCAGTGGAGGTATAAAATGTAATTTTATAATTATAAAATAATGACATGCAAAATAATTTTATGATGAAAAAGGAAACCTATTTGCAAGCATAAGAGATTTCTGTGACAACATTTAGTAATAGTATTAAACCATTTAAAGTATGAAAAAAACAGTGACCAAATGCACATTTGAAATCATTGAATAGTTTTCATTATTAAGGAAAAATGAATAAAAATAACTGAGCTACAAATTTAATTCTGGAAATTAGAATAAGAACCACGAATGCCTTGAAACCTCCACATAGAAACTTAATTCAAGTAGATAAGGAAAAAGCAATTTTTGTAAAAACTTCAGAACAAGTAAAAGCATTTTAAAAGAGAAAGGAAAAAATGGGTGAATGTTACTGTTTTCCTTATTTTTCCACACAGGATTAGGCATTTAATATTTATTGAAATTGGGGGTTTTGCATTATATCTTCTTAGTAGTTTTCTCAGGGATAGCCCCCTATCACCTGTCTTCTTAAAAAACATGGCTCTTGTAAACATATTTGCATCTGTTCCCTTATGGCCCCGTTAAAGTTTTCCTTGGTATGTGGCCTCAAACTTAATTTCTATTTATTCTTTATTATTATGGTCTCTGGCATAACCAGCTCCCTGCCCAGCAGTGGTGCATGAGGCTTCTTTTTCTCACATCTCTGTCCATGTTCATTGTTACTCCGCTTTTCAATGTTTGCCAATAGTACGGCTATAAGTTGTATTGAAAGATAAACTTCAGCACATTAAAACTTTAAGGCATTTATTTGAGCGTTCTATGATTGAATCTGATAGCACCAGATCTCAAGAGGTTCAGAACTCCACCAAGAAGGCTTGAGGGAAACTTTTATAACGTGTTCATTGAAAGAAGACAAAACGTATTTGGTAAAAGTTGCAAGTGGGTAGTTGGAGATGAGGTTGGCAGTTTCTTGATTAAGTTTCCTTTCACTGTTTGCATGGAGTTGGGCTCAGGTTTGCTTATGTAGGAACCCAACGTGCGAGAGCCTTGCAGCTTGAGAGCGTCTAATTTTTTTTAACAGGGATATATTTCTGCCTGAATAACTGCCTACTTATAGAATAATTAACATGGTCCAGATACATAGTTAATATACTTTTTCATGCAACCATAAAATGGGTAAATTTTGGTTTGGTAAAAAAAAATTTTTTTTTAATTCAGCATAAAGCCAAGTTAATTACCACTAAAGTAGGGAATGCATGTGGTGTATATTAACATTAGATATTCCTAGATACTCACATGAGTTTAAAATTGATTAGAATACAAAATTTTCATTTCATCAGAATAACATTCAGCTCTACAACTCCGGCGATACAGTAGAGTATTAGTGAATAAATCTTGAAGAAGCCAATTATTAGTCATGTAAATACTATCTCATCAACAATCATTAAATCCCTCCTTGATATAACAACCCCAATTGCTGAATCCCAAAGGAAAGTCAAGGTTAGGAATACAAATATGTGAGACTAGGTGATCCCTTAGATATCTATATAATAAGAGGGGATGGTAAGGGCATTTCCTGGGGGTGTTACAACATTAAAAGATCAAGAGCAAAAGAGGAAAAACAAGAGTGAAACGGAATTACCTGGAGGAAAAAGTGAAAATCATTTCAGGTGGAAAGAAGTGTTTAACAGGATTGAATGTAAGTTACTGGGTGGTTTCAGGGAGATAAAAGAAGCTACGAACTTGGACCTTGGAATGTGGACCATGTTTGTGATTGACGAGATGTATTTTAGGGTATTTGGGGAGGCTAGATCCAATTTGGATTGAGTGGAAGGGGAACAGTGAATGAACCTAGCCATCTCTTGAAGAATTTTCTTCTTCTTCTTCTTCTTTTTTTTTTTTTTTTTTTTTGGTCAATGAGTAACAGCACAGAATTGAGAAAAATGAGGCAGTAACTAGAAAATAACGTGGGGATCAAGTCTGTGTGATTATATTTGTTTTCTAAAATATCTCTAGCTGTAGTGTAGACAGTAGACTCTGGGGAAAAATTGTTAAAAATATGACAACTGTCAAGAATTGGGGAGAATAGTATTTGTCTTGGTGAAAATTGGACGGTGGAATTCAGTGAAGTGGAGGTGGCATTGAAGTTGGAGAGAAATGGGCAGTTAGATAAAGGCTTTCCCCACGTAATAAAATTTTTGGAATGAGAGAAATATGACTGTAGCTTGGGCAATTGGACATCATTTATTAAGGTGCCATTTATTTAGGAAGGAAGATGGTAAAGTGGAGGTATGGGTGGCAAATTTATTGTTGGGTACAGGGAAGAGAAAACATTATCAATTCAGAGTAAAGGGTGTTTCTCAGTCCCTTAACTATAATGTGGTTTTCCGCTTACAAGTGTTGATGTTTGCATCCTCTCAGAAATTCTGTGTTGGCCCAAGGCCGAGTCTGGTGAATCTTTTCTGTTGGACATACAGACGGTATAAATACATAAGAATAGAAGCCACAAAAAGCAAAATTACAAAATAAAGTCATTAAATACATCAAAAATGAGGAATACAAAATTTGCATCAGTGCAAGACGGTGTCTTCCAAGGAGGAACGTGAGTATTTATGTTGAAAGAAGCTATTATTAATTGATGGCACTATAAATATACTCTTTATTCTTAAAATATTAAGTTTTAAATCTATCTTAGTTAGAATTTATGATGTCAACAGATATAAATGCTGCTATTCCAAATACTCATGCGAGATTTATTATAGATGGCATTCTATAAAATTTGACATAGCAGCAGCGAAGTCAGGTCATTTAAGAGCCTAATAAATTTATTTTTAATGACTCCTTGTCTCTGACAATAATATATGTACCTGGCTGTTAAGTTTAGTTTTAAAGTCAAAGAAAATAAAAAAAACAAATTGCTCCAGACTGACATTAATGAGATTTAAAGGTAAATTTGAGTCTTACATTTTAACCATTCCTCATGGCTAAATGTTGGGCCTGGAGTGGGATGAAGTACACACTTAAAATTGTGATTTTCTTTCACAAAGAAAAAGGTTAAATTCCAAGTCAGGAGGCCAGAGTGGTTTTGCCTATCAGTGTGTAACTTTCAGTTTGGCTCTGGGCAAGTGGCTTAGTCTCTGTGACACACAGACTGAGCTCTATGAAGAAAAATATTTGCCCTTTTGCCCTCTGTAATGTTGGGATTGTGCAATGCTGCCAGGAAAGAGCATTAGGATTTTTTTTCTCAGCTACAGAACAGGATAGTAGCCAAATTTATTCCTCAAAATATCTGAGAAAGACTGTTTTTGTTTTTTTACCATGGGGGTTTAAAAGTACATACTGTTTTAACATTACACTATTAATTCAGCTAAGAAATCGGTTGAATTGCATTCAGCCTATTGAAAATTGCAATTTGTGTATATTTTAGAGACTTCTTTTCTATTAAACATTTTGCCACAATTATTAAAGTGATGCCTTATTTTTTTAAAAATCCAGTAAAAAAAATACTAGACATATGCAGTGGCAATAATAATAGTAATTTGTAATTCTGTAATCCTAAAATGCTTGTTATTTCTTTCCTCTATTTCAAGTAATTACAATTTGAATATATATCTTTATGAACACTTTTGAATTATTTGTGTTCTATTTAACTTCATATTGGGAATGTTTACTATTTTCCTAAAACATTTTTGAAAATAATAACTTTAATTGTTGTAACATATTTTGTTCCTTTGAAAATTAATGTTTATTAATTTTGGTATTATGAACCTTTATGGATAATATTTTAGTAAACAACATACCTTAAATCTTAGATATCTTTTTCTTGGGAGGAATTTCTGGGTATTCTTATAGCATAGTTATTAGGAAATGTTATTTCACTCCAATTAGGAAATAAATAGGAATGTGCAAATTTAAAATTTTTTGTTTTGTATCATTTCTTTGTATCATGATGAAAATTCTCTGTATAAAATTTATAAAGGGCCATAAGGTGGGAATTGTGGTAGGAGCCTGAACTCTGCAAGGGTATGGGTGTCGTTACAAACTTATACATATATATACACATACCTACATATACATATTATATATACGTACATACACATATGAGGTCTGTGAACTCATCCTAGAAAAAGTGCTACGTACCTCATTGCTGAATAGCACTATGGTCACCTTTGAAGTACTCCCCATGGAAAGCTATGCACTGATTCCAGTGCCTAGTTCACCCTTCAAAGCAATTTTGAAGCTCTTTCTGGAATGGCCATCAGAACTGTCATTGTACGAGGTCTGAAATTAAGTTTGCAAACCATGCAGGCATATTGATAGCACTGTACAAACAACTCAGTAAGGGTTTCAAAACCTTGGTATATCAGAGCCTTACAGCTGTGTTCATGTCAACGTATGGGGGTATCTTGCTAAGTGGTGTTCATTATTGCTGTTACATGTTTTGGGGTGCTGCATGACAATAGCTCTGATGGTCTAGAGCATAGTTAAACTCTTAATGATTCATAACAGCTGATTCCATGATCATGGTAGTAGTATGGGTGTTCCTATTTAATAATGGATTATCAAAACTGAGGAGACATTTGTAGGATATCTTCATGGTTACATTCACATAAGATATTGTATTTTATGTGAAAATAGCAGAATAGTAAGATTGTAAGTTTATTTAGAATGAGTATAGTGAATTTGATTGCACATTAATACCTAGAATCAATTTTACCATATAAAGTAATGTCAATTTTTCTTTCTTTTCATTATTACATTTTAAATCAAAACATAAATTTTGTGGGCTCAGCAGCACAGGAAACAACTTGAATTTAGCAAAGAAATTTACAGCCAGTTCAGGAAAATGAAATCCTGTATCACCGCAATTTAGAATAACATTTTCTTGATGGTTCTTCTCATTGTTAAATATTACTCCATTCATTTCATGATAAATTATACCTCTCTGGGTTAGTAAAAAAGCATTTAAATAGAAATAATTTAAGCAGTTTTCTGATGTCATTCTCTATTTCTTCTTCCATATTTTGAACTATTTTATTGGGATGCATACCATTAGGAACTCAAGTCCTGTTACCAAATCAGGTTGCTAGCTTGTTGGAATTTTGTATTATGCTGTTGTCATCATCTTCATGGATGTTATATTTTTTAAACATTTTCTATTTGACCAAGGATATTCTTTATTTCCTCTAGCTTAGGCTTACCCAAGTGAACTAATATTGAATACATTATCGTATTTTCACAATTTTGAAATAAAGATATGATCTCAATCATAAATATCTTAGTCTGCTTAACCAGAGCTGGTACAAGTATAAATGTAGAAAAAGAGCTAGTACAAGTATAGATAGATAAAGAGAGAAACTACTTTACAAATACCTACATGAATTTATGGTTTATTGTAGAAATGGATCCTGTTTTGGGTAGCCATCAGAAACTTTACTATTGCATATTTCTATATCTCAATGATTCAATTCAGTTTTCCTTAGTAATACGATCAGCAGTTAATAATGATCTATTTATATTTGTTTTCATATGAGAACTTAAAATTTAAAAATAATGAATTTTGTAGATTAGAACTGATTTTATTTCATAAACCTATTATTTTTGAGACAGAATGTCACTTTTTCACCCCCCCCCAGTAGAGTACCAGGGTGTCATAGCTCATAGCAACCTTTAACTCTTGGGCTTAAGCAATTCTCTTGTCTAAGCCTCCCAAGTAGCTGGAACTACAGGTGCCCACAACAATGCCAAGCTATTTTTACAGATTGGGTCTCACCTCAGCTCAGGCTGGTCTTGAACTTGTGAGCTCAGGTGATGGACACACCTCGGCCTCTCAAAGTGCTGGGATTACAGGTGTAAGCCACCGTGCCTGTCCTCAGTTTATTGATTTAATAATAGAATCAAGACAAGCAATTTTAGGACAGATGAAGAAACAGAAATTAAATTATATCTCGTTTGTCATTCTATGTACAACTTATAGTTTTATTTGTGCCTAACATTTCAAACAGTGAAAAATTGCTAACAGTTAAGTGTCTAATCTTGTTGTTTTACATGTTCAAAGATTGGTGTGCACATAAAATATTTTATGGAATTTAAATAATTTCATTAAAGTTGTTGTTTTTAATGGCCACTTGTTTCAAAACAATGAAATGAGTCAAGGAAAAAGCAATATAATTCAGTAGTTGCTTAAATTGTACTTTTTGCAGATGCTCTGAGTTTATTAAAATTAGTTACTGATTATTGACTTACAATATGTGTGTTACCATATGAAACTAAACCCAAAGGTTCAAAGCCAAGTTGCTAGATGAATAAAAACTGGTAGGTGAATAATAGTTATGCTTTTTGGTCCTTTAGGAATTTATAAGAACTTGTAGTACTATTGTGAAACCAACAGCTGACCAGTATGTAATTATTTTGAATCTCTTGGAGGAATTTGAAGTTGAGGTCTTGTACTAATGCAAAATGGCATTGATTCAAAGGAGTATGACAAAGAAATATTTGAAAAAGTAAAAATAAAGTCAGGTGTGGAGGTTAATGCCTGTAATCCTAGCACTCTGGGAGGCCAAGGTGGGTTAATTACTTGAGCTCAGGACTTTGAGACCAGGCTGAACAAGAGCAAGACCCAGTCTTTAAAAAATAGCTGAGTGTTGTGGTGGGTACCTGTAGTCCCAGCTTCTTGGGAGTCTGAGGCAAGAAGATCACTTGAGCCCAGGTGTTTGAGGTTGCTGTGAATTATGACACCATGGCACTTTACCAAGAGGTTACAAAGTACAAATCTAAGATGTGATTGAAACAGTATTTAACTCTTAGAATTATTATGTATTGCATCTAACAGTAGGTAGAGTTTCCTTTCGTGATTGTAAGGACAGAATTATTATAGAAGAGGGGCCTGTTAAGAGTGATGTAGTCTTGTTGTGTGTGATACTACAAGTGACCTAGTCTTGTAGTATGTGATGTTCACTGTGTGTGGTACTCCATTGGCTCTGTACATTGGCTATTGGAATTTTGGATGGGACTTTAGAGGGGTTATAATTGAGAACCAAGGTTCTTAGGAATTTCTTTGACCTTTCTGACTTGAGTATCTAAATACATATTATAAAACAATTAAAGTGGGCATAACATCAATGTTGGCTTTAGGCATAGTATGATTTGAGGGAGAGGAAAACATTTCCCATATATGAATGCAAAGCGACATTTCCTCCATCATCTCACTGTTAACTTTCTTTTCTGAGAAATGAATTCATTCATTTTATAATTAGAAGTGAAAATGGTAAATGCAAAAGCTCAGGAAAGTGTTATCAGGAGTGACTTCACTTGAAGTACACAGAGCAGTGTTTTTCACCCTTTTTTATCTCAGGCACACTTGCACTTCTAGTTCAGTGGTTCTCAACCTTCTTAATGCTGCAACCCTTTAATACAGTCCAAAGGGGTCGTGACCCATAAGTTGAGAACCTCTGTTCTAGTTAAACTTCCATGACACACTTAAATTATGTTGATTAAAGAAAGGAATTAAAAAAAGGATATACTTACAGGGCTTTGAACTTCTCTTGAAAATAATTTAATTGTTAAAAATTTTCATGGCACGTTGGTGGACACTGGTGTAGAGGATGGTTGATAAATTTTAGTAGAGGATAGAGGATGAGTCAGATCCAATTCTTTTGGTCGGGTAAGGTCTCTCTAAAGCAGAGCCTCAAAGAGGAACTTGTGTAGGTTACTGGGTGGGAAGGTATAAGCAAAGAAAGTGGACAGCCTAGAAAGGTAAGATGTTTTGCATCACAACCTATAACCCTGACTTTGGGATGTGTATAAGGATTTTACAACAAGTATTCCCAGTCTTTTGGGTGGAGTTGACTCTAAGTCAGGGTATAAAGAAGGTAGTTACCACCAGTAAATTCCTACTGCTTTGGAATATTTGCTCCTTTCTCCACTCTGGCCTATGGCCTAGAGGTACTACCTAGGGCCCTGAAACTCTTCACCTGTCCTCTGTATTTTCCTCAGTGAATCCTGCTTTCCATTCTGATGTTTCAGTGCCATACTAATAATATTATAATGTGTAATATATACAATCATATACTGCTAGGTAAAAAGATTTGTCTTTCCTAGAGGTTGTTCCACTTTAACACAGAGCAAGGATAAACCTAACTATACAATATGGTAGAATTTGAGGGACTGGGGTAGTCCTGTTGGGGAGATATTTAGGAAGAGTAGATTTCTAGGATTCTGAATGGTTGTTTACTTAGCATTCATTTATTTATTTATTTTTTTTAGAGACAGAGTTTTACTTTATTGCCCTCAGTAGAGTGCTGTGACATCACAGCTCACAGCAACCTCCAACTCCTGGGATCAGGCAATTCTCTTTGCCTCAGCCTCCCATGTGGCTGGCACCACAGGCACCCACCACAATGCCTGGCTACTTTTTGTTGCAGTTTGGCCAGGGTGGAGTTCGAACCTGCCACCCTCGGTATATGGGGCCAGAGCCCTACTCACTGAGCCATAGGTGCCATCCTACTTAGCTTTCATTTAACATGGGCTCTATATCTGGAACTATAAGTAAAACCAAAACTTAAAAATTTCCCACCCTCAGTGGTGCCTGTGGCTCAAAGGAGTAGGGCACCAGCCCCATATGCCAGAGGTGGCGGGTTCAAACCCAGCCTGGGCCAAAAACTGCAAACAAAAAAAGAAAGAAAGAAAATTTTCCTACCCTTAAGATATTTAATTTGGAGTTGGAACTGTTACAAAGCTTAATAAATGCCGAAACACCCTTTGATTTTCTTTTTCTTTGTCAGTGATAGGAACGATATATGATGATTGCTTCAAAACTGTGAATTCAAGCACCCACGCTAGAAGTTGTATTTGAAGAGCTGGAGACAGGTTTCCGCAAATAGAAGTCCCAGCTCAAAATTGGGCTATCTTGGTTAGAACTTTGCAGTTTATCTCTAGTTTAAATACATTTGTTTTTCAATAATTGCTATAATGAATTTATAGCTTAATATCAAGTTTTTAAATGAAAATTTAAATGCCACTACAAAACTTTCCTCCCAATTTTTCTACACTTTAGGTCATTTGCTTGAGACCATATTGTTAAATGAATTCCAATCAAATGTATTCTGGCAGGGCAGCCAAATGTGGAATTAGAAGATGTTCGAGGTTCCTTCCAGAATCCCAATCTTAGACTGCTCAGAAGACTGTCTAATCTACTTTGATTTCATTACAGCCATGTTGTCTTCTGCTTCCTAGTCATAAACCCGCTTGCAGGAGAGTTTCCAATTTATGCCAAGACTAACAATTAGCCCAAGCTACTGCCTCTCTCCCGCAGATCAACTCTACAAAAACTGCAGGGAAAGCAAAGTAGATGCATAAAAATATCAAAATGGAGGAGGAAAGAGCTCATGTGTGCTCAGTCGGCTATTTTGCATGAGAAAGTTAGATGATTCTCACAGTACTGTGCATCAAATCTGTCTTAGGTTGTATGTGATTATATTGTCATCTTCAAAGAAATTAGAATATGTATTGTCACATAAATGGCTCTTAACATAGTATGCACCATATAGTTGGAATTTGGTTAATATATGCTAAAAGGCAGAAACTTTGAGTATATTTCTACAGCAGAAATGTAGGTTAAATTAAAAATAATACTAAGTTTCTTTCTCAAAGGCTGAGATTTCTCTAATATCTAATGGCAGCATGTTTTTTATGTGTGTAGATTTATCTCTGTGCCCAAATTACATCCAATCTTGGGGATTCACTTAAGGCTAGTAAACTGAAAAGAAAAATTTTGAAATTAAAAAAATTTCAACATGTATTATGGAAAATTTCAGGGCAAGTATAATTTACTTAAGCATTGATGCACTACCTTGGTTTGATGGAGGGAAACTCTTAAAAACATTCGCAGGGAAGCGTTGTTACCAACCGCTCACAGTTATCACTACTGAAATTTTACATTACAAGATGATTTAATTTTTCCTTGAATTATTTTTTATAGATGGATTATATTATCCATAGCACTGTTGGAGAGTTTACAACTTCTGCCAAGACTAAAAATGATCACAATGCATTAGTGTTTAAGAAAAGATAAATTGAATAATATTACAATTCATTTTATTTTTATTTATTTACTTTTTTTGAGACCGAGTCTCAGTATGTCACCCTCAGTAGAGTGCTGTGGCGTCACAGCTCACAGCAACCTCAAACTCCTAGGTTTAAGTGATTTTCTTGCCTCAGCCTCACAAGTAGCTGGGACTACAGGCGCCCGCCACAACGCCCGGCTATTTTTGTTGTTGTTGTTTTTGTTGTTGTTCTGGTTGTTTAGCAGGCTTGGGCCAGGTTCGAACCCTCCAGCCCCAATGGCTGGCACTCTAACCACGGAGCTACGGGAACGAGCCTACGATTCATTTTAAACAGAACACGTATGGTTGTCTGTTCAATTTGAAGAATATGATCTTTGGAGGCAAAACAGAGGGGACATATAAATGTCATGAAGTATAAATGTCAGGAAATATCCATGCGTCATTAATTGTCCTCCAGGAGCAAGGCCCTTCTGCGTTTGCAGAGCGTACTGTGACTATGCCATTGTGTTATGTTTTTTTTTTTTTAACCCTCATATATAAGTTCATTTAGAAATTAGCATTTTTGTGACAGATTTTTCTAGATATGAGAAGAGATTTTAGCTTGGACAACATGTGCTTGTTTCTAGTGCATTAAATTCAGACACGTTAAAATCTAGGGATGAGCTGAGGGAAACAAAACGCTATGAAAGCTTCAGTGTCTCTGTGATGTCCCCAGGGAGATTTTTCTAAGCTGAAAAGTCGGCTTTCACAAAGTCACTTCCAAAACTCACAGCAACTTGCCTCCTGTTAATAGGATTTCAGCGGACATAAAACCTAATGCATGAAGCAAAACAACAACAAAATCTTTATTCAAGAGTTTGAAAGGGCCAAAGTATAAATTATAAGTCAAAAGAAATGTGAAGGATGTTTCAATGTTTAATAGTTGGAAGTGTGCCTTCTGTTTGAGGTAGGGTTTGACGCAGAAAGGAAAATATTGACTTTCGTTGTGGCTATAATGTTATTTCTGTGGCCAAAAAAAAAGATAGGATTTCATGTTTACACATGAGCACAGCATTCTTTAGTGGCAAATAATAGAATGTGGATTAAAAAGAATTCCTCTTGTGGATATTCCATTCTGAGGACAAAAGCTGTAGGGATGACTAGATTATTATAGGAGCTAATTATAGGTAAAATCGCTTCCGCTTTCTGAGAAGGAGAATGCAGTTTTATAGAGTTTCAGTTCTAAACTCAATCTACTGTGAATTTTAACTCTGCCGTGGACAGTTTAGGGTCTTGGAAATCATTTTTTATGAATCTCAGTTTCATAATCTCTTTGGTGTGTTTTAATTTTCCTTATGGAAAGAGTGCTTTCCTATGAACTTACAAGCCAGACTCTCTGGGTTCAAATCCAAGTCTTGTTAATTCACGTTTAAAAAATTTATCTCCTTTGTTGGCATTTTATCACTATACTTTTAAAGTTTATTTATTGTTTACCTAGAGATTATAGCACGCATCTTGTCTTTCTATAATTTAGATTAATTCTTCTACCACTTTTAACCAGATGATTAAGCCAGTAATCTCTTTTACCTGTCCCCCGGAACTATTGTTACATATTGTACTTCAATGCGTTTTATCACCACCGATGGCATTTATACTGCTGCTCTAAATGGTTAATATTACTTTACATTTAGTCTACTATTTGAGTCTCCAGGGGTCTCTAATTCCACTAAGGCTTTGTCCTTTTTCTCTTGTGTGAGTCTACTGATGATAAATATTCTTATCTTTATTTTACCTTATTTTTAAAAATGTTTTATTTTGAAATAATTTTTGGCTTGAGGCGAAGTTTGAAAGACAGTATAGGACATTCTCTCGTAGCCTCATCTAACTCCCATTCATGATGCCTCTTAGCGTTCGATTCTTCTGTCTCCTTGGCCTCCATCAAATCTATCAGAGTTTCTTAGTGTTTCTTTCTTTTTTTCTTTTATTACCTTGATACTGTTACCAGAATTTCTTCTTCAGTAGGTCCTTGGTGTTCGGGATTGGAAGAATAACTCCACAGAGCCCAGATCAGGGGTAAGACAGGATTTATTTACCAGAAAAGAATACAGAAAAAGCACCAGAGCTTGTTGTAGACAGAAAGACTTAAGTCAGAAAATCTTTCCTTCTGGGTTCTTTGTCTAAGGGTATATGTAATTACATGGGTCCTTTTGCATTATAATTGGTCAGGACTTGGTCACAAATGAATGGATACAGTCCCTTCCCCTGGGGCAAGGTGAATGAGCACATCAATGAATGGATACAGTCCCTTCCCCTGGGGCATGGTGAATGAGGGCATCAGTGAATGGATACACTGCCTTACACTGGGGCATGGTGAATAAGTGCATTTGAGTGCATCAGTGAATGGATACAGTGCCTTCCTGTGGGGCATGGTGAATGAGCCCATCAATGGATACAGTGCCTTTGGCTGGGGCATTGTGAATGAGTGCATCATGAATGGACACAGTATTTTCCTCTGGGGCATGGTGAATGAGCACATCAATGAATGGATACAGTCCTTTCCCCTGGGGCAAGGTGAATGAGCCCATCAATGAATGGATATAGTCCCTTCCCCTGGGGCAAGGTGAATGAGCGCATCAGTGAATGGATACAATGCCTTCAGCTGGGACAAGGTGAATGAGTGAATCAATGAATAGATACAGTCCATTCGTGAAATTGTCCAAGTCTAGAAAATGAGGGGTTCACCTTCATCCTGGAATGGGGGAACCCTATATTATCCTTAGGCCTGTGAAATGCTCACAGAGGAGTAGTGCAGCCAGAGGAGGGCTTTCTAGGTTCAAGGGCGGTTCTGGGGTTGGCGGCGGCAATGACGACGAGGAGGAGGAAGGAGAGCAGGAGGGGAAGGAGGAGGAGGATGACGAGACAACGAGGAGGTGGTTTCCTTAGGGACCAGCGGTCTTCGGCAGCGCTCGCCCTGGGCCGCTGCACCAACACCGCTGGGGTGGAGATGCAGAAGGCGGGCAGGTGCTCCCCGGTGGCTGGCGCTGAGCAAGCCGAGTGCACTCGCTCTGTAGCAACACTTTGGAGAGTACTGGCCAGGCATTTTGTGAGATGTTCCTCATTGGAGGTTTATTGGATGTTTTCTCATAGCTAAAATAACTTATATATTTTGAAGGAATACTGCAAAGGTGCCGTGCCCTTACTGTTTCAGGGGTGGTATGGCATCAGTGTAACTTATTTTTGGTAATATTAAGCTTATAAAGCACCCAATTACAGTGACGTCTGCCAGGTTCCTCCCCTGCGAAGTCACTGGTTTCCTTTTGTTTCCTCTTTTTGTTAAAAGCGAGTCACAAAGAGAATTAGGACCACACTCAAGAAGCAGCAAATTAAGTTCCATTCCCTGAAGACAGAATTTCCAAAAAGTTTATAGATAGGTATTAAGATCACTACAATAACTATTAATAAAAAAATTATACGGAGATATTGGAAACTAGCAGAAATCTTTTTTATTTTTGGTTCTTAAAATTTTGCCCAGCCACTGTAATATTTGGCATTGACTCCTGTTGGCAGAAATTTATTATGGTGGTGCTTTAATACTGGGTTTTATGTTTCCAACTCTTCTTCCATGATTATTAATTGGATTATTCCATAAGAAAGAATTGTCTCTTTTCATTTATTTAGCTAGCTATTTACTCCTTTATATTGTTATTATGGGCTGATGGATAGTTCGTGGGTTCTATTGATTATAATCCAACGTAGTAAGTGTTTATGGCTCAGTTGTTCCAGCCTCCATGATTGGAAGACTGGCAACTGTGTCACTTGGAAACGCCCCCATCTATTGCATTTTTATTTAAAAATGTTAGCACTTCCATTTTGACACTGCATGCTATCTCAGGCTTATTTTATATTTTTGTATATTTTCTGTTTGTTTCCAAATCAGACATTGCTCCAAGGAACTGTGGTTCCTTTTAGGAGGGATTTGTGTTTGAAAATAATGCATTACAATTTGGGCGTCATTAGCTCCCCAGAGCTGAATTTTGCTTGTAGATTTGTTACATTTATTCTCAGACCCCTGGCTCAGCTTTTTATTCACCAATAAATCATTCATGTAAAATTTTAAAGCATGTAACATAATGTTTTCTGTCACTGTAACTTTAGAATAGATACTGCTGTCAACTCTACTTTTTAGTTGGATAATGATCTGTGTTACACGCATAGGCTAATGGTTTGCTTCGCTGGATTGGTCTTCAAAGTATCTGAAAGAAGGGAAGATACGTTTTCTTAGAGACAGGCTAGAATGAAGAATGGGCCCAGTGCCTGTGGGTCAAGTGGCTAAGGTGCCAGCCACATACACCTAAGGTGGTGGGTTCGAATCCAACCCTGGCCCCCCAAACAATGACAGCTGCAACCAAAAAATAGCTGGGCACTGTGGTAGGTGCCTGGGGTCCCAGCTACTTCAGAGGCGGAGGCAGGAGAATCGATTGAGCCTGGGAGTTGGAGGTTGCTGTAAGCTGTGATGCCATATCACTCTACCCAGGGTGACAGCGTGAGGCTCTGTCTCAAAAAAAAAAAAAAAATGAAGAATGGACGAATGAGGGTATCTCCTTGCTTGACATCATGCAAAATAGCAATTAAATATCAATGAAAAGTCATAGATTTTGTTTCGACACAGATCATATTCAAGTTAGTAAGAATGAGATGAAAGGAATTGACTTGTGGTCAAGCTCAGATGCAATTTCATTCAGGGACTGTTTCTGGTGAGGCAGGAATTCCTAGAATACACAATGTTAAGGATTGACAGATTGCATTCAAGCATAGCAAAGAGAGAAAAAAGACATGGCAGAGGGAAAAATAACGCTCTCGTCTTAGGGACCATAGAAGAAATAGAGATAATAACTGTTTCAGCATAGATTTCTGATAAAAACAGGAATAGAGTAGAATTTGAAAAGAAATTGAAAGAACAAAAGTCTAGGATCATAAGAACAGTTGTACTGGTTACCAATAGGTGACTTCATTAAAAAGGTCATTTTGAATATCAGCAGTTACTCTGGGAGCACAAACTGTATGTCAGCTAAGGAACGAAGCAGAGAGATGCAGTGAACGTTACTGGAACTGCCTGCAATTATGCCCACCGCCATTGGTGGTATGTACGTGGGACTGTGCTCTCAATTGAGTGTACCAGACTTCCTCCTGGAAATGTAAATCATAGACAGAGCCTAAGAAGGGGATAAATCTTTTGAGTGCTAACTTACCTTGACAACAGTCAAGGGCCATGAGTTCCTGACAGAGAAAAAAGAGCTGCCTTCATTCTATTTTTGTGTGTGTGTATGTGATAGACTCTCACTCTGTTGCCCTGGGTAGAGTGCCAGGGCATCAGCCTAGCTCACAGCAGCCTCAAATTTCTGGGTTCAAGAGATCCTCCTGCCTCAGCCTCTCAAGTAGCTGCAACTCCCAAGTCATCTTCCACAATGCCTGGCTCATTTTTTTTTTTTTCCCTATTTTTAGTAGACACAGTGGTGAGACTGGTCTTGAACTCCTGCATTCAAGCTGTCCTCCCGTCTCAGCCACCCACAGTGCTAGGATTACTGGTGTGAGACACTACATTTGACTTTGGGTTTTAAAGGCCTGGTCATTTCAATTTTCCTTTGATATCATAAGCTTCTTAGTATCAACCAGAATAAATTTTCTTTAAGAAACTATTGTAGCTGGAATCATACAGTCCACTGAGGCATTGACTAGAACCAAATGGCAGAAGAAAGAATTTGTTCCCTTTGCTTGGGACATCCCTTTTATCTTGCCCTTGGGCAGTTCTGAAGGCCATTCCAAAAGAGCTCCAAAATTTCTCTGAAGGGTAGACGAGGCACTGGAGTCAGTGCACAGCTTCCCAAGGTGATTATTTCAGAGGTTACCTTGGTGATACTCAGCAATGAGGTGGGTAGCAGTTTGTCTAGGACCAGTTGGTGAACTTAATTGTCTAAATCTTGTAAGATAGAAACCCCTGGTCCTCTGGCTTTTGGACTCAGGCTTAGACTTTGACATTCTTGGATTTTCTGTTTTCTTAGGTTGCAGTTGGTAGATCTGGGACTTCTCGACCTCCCTAATTGCTTTAGCCAGTGCTCATAATAAATCTCCCCTTACGTGTATCTGTAACTTACAGCTTCTCTTTCTCTAGTGAACCCTGACGAACACAGCTGTGCTGTCCTGCCTCCAGGGGCCCCTTGAACTTTTGCAGGTTTGTTTCTATATTAGTTTTGAGATCCTGCTTTCCTGGTGGACAGAGAGATCTCTGTCTAAGGTCTGAATATCTCATCAGGTCAACACCACCTTGGACTAGTGTTCCAGATTCTGATCCAAACATTGAAAACCTTTCCCCCTCCTCTTTGGTGGAAACTTATCTCTGCTGCAAAGATACTCTCTCTGCCTCTCTCTGTGCCAGGTCTCATATAGTCTCTTTGTTTTCCTTAGGCTGTTTTGAAAGGCAGGCTTCTACAGGCTTTTGCTTCCAAAATCTCTAACTCAGGATACTGAAAAGTCAGATGACTAAAGTGAAATGAAAAGGGTATGTAGTATGAGAGACATTTAGGAAGCAAAATAAAATAGGCTAACTCAGAACATTAATGTATGGGAAATTATGCATTGGGTAACTACACAAAGAGAAACTGGAAATGATATTGTAGTGACTCAGGTTAAATGTGGTTAAAACTTGAAAGATGAAGATGTTTATTGATTCTCTAGCTGTGGACATCTGTATTTCCCTAAATGCTGAATGAGCCTTCACTGCAAATATACACCAAATCCTTTGTCTGGATTAATAATATTGATCCCAGATACAAAAAGGCCTGGAATCAGGACTGTGCTGGAGCCCTTCTCCCTTGGGGGCTCTGGTTACCTGGTTTCCATTCTCCACTTTGGTTACGCTCTGAGCTGTGCTGCAATCCAGAATGCTGTGGGTATTAACTACTCTTTTACTTCACATATACATGGGTTAACACCTCAGAGAGTTACTCTATGAGCTCACTTGATCCTCTGGTTCATCTTTAATTTCTTGATCAGCTCCTGGACTCATGTTGGTAGAATCCATCCTTTGATTAGTATCTTTTTAGTCATATCCCTACAAAGCTATCATTAGAAATATTTGGACTGGAATATTAACACTTCAGTCAATTCTGCTGGCTCCAAGTCCTGGAAATGGCAGAATGGTGAGCCAAAAATAATTAATAGACGTTCCATAGCTGCCAGCACTTACACAACCGTCCATGGATGTCCTCCCTTCTGCCTTTAGTCAGGATATTTAGGGAAAGTATTAATCAAAATGCACAAAGGACCTTGATGGGGACAAAGAAGTTTCTTTCGCATTGGGACTTTACCAGTTTCAAGGACTCTGCTGCTAACGGAACCTGATTTGTGATTTTACCCTTGTGGGCTGGTTGCAGCACTTAGTTTCGTTATTGGAAGATGATTTTAAAAGGGCAGCACAAATTTGTCTTGTAATAGGATAAGCAGACAAAAGGTCAAGGAGCCACTGCCAAAGAGATTGTTTGCTGAAAATTGAAGACAGGCTTCCCGTTTCAAATGGTGTCTAGGGGAATTTCCATTAACTCCAATGCCAGTTGGATGAAACTGAAAGTGAAATTGGTAGGTCAGCAGTACTGTGCCAACATCAAAATAGGTAGAAAGTGACTTCGTTTCTCCTTTGCTGTCTGCACCTTACCAAAAATCCAAGATCTGTTGCTCACCAAAGGCAGAGTAGCCATACTGTACAGCAAAACAACAACAAAACAAAACAGAACAAAAAAACAATATGTAGCTTCAACCAGACAAAATTTATCTTCTTACTGTTTGGGAAGTCATAAGTCTGTGATGGGTCTCGCTGGGCTAAAACCAAGGTGTCAGCCTGGATGCATTCTTTCAGGAGGCTCTATGAAAAATTTCTTCCTTTCTCTTTGCCATCCTGTAAAGCCGTGGTCTCCAGTCATTTTGGCAACAGAGACCAGTGTCATGGAAGACAGTTTTCCCCCAGACTTGGAGGGAGGAGATGGTTTCAGGATGATTCTAGCACATTTCACCTCCACCTCAGATCCTCAGGCTTTAGATTCTCATGAGGAGCGGCAGCCGAGGCCCCTCACATGTGCAGTTCAGTTTGTGCTCCTGTGAGAATCTAATGCTGCGCGGCTGATCTGCCAGGAGGCGGAGCTCAGGTGGTGACGTGAGTGAGGGGGAGTGGCTGTAAACACAGACGAAGCTTCACGCGCTTGCCTAGCGCCTTACAAGCATGAGCCACAGCACCAGGCCTGCCCTGCAATTCTGATGTATTCATGGATTCTGGGATTGACACTTGGGCATCTTTGCATAATGTTATTCTGCGATAAAATGAAGACTGTGGAGTTCAGAGCTCTACAAATTATTATATGAACCAGAAGAAAATTTAAGATACTGAAATCTTCAGGAAAGTATTTTTTTCAGGGGTAAATAACCATATGACGAGTGTCCAGAAAGTTTCCAGCCTCTGTTAACACTGTTTTTCATGGCTGGAGACTTTCCAGACCGCCTCGTTCAATGCTATGAGAACTGCCAATTTTTATTTCTTCCTTTACACTTATTATATCATCTAGATTCTCCGGAACAATAGGAAATATTCTTAGTAACAAAGAAAAAGGCAAGAGATCAGGAAAAAAACCAAAACAACATCAGTGATGTACAAATTCAATAACATATCTGAGTCCATGACCAGTATATGGAAATTAAGATATATGTGTGTACACATATACATATGTAATTATGTTTTATATTTGTGTCTATATAATGTGTATATGTAATGTAATTGCATATATTATATGTCACATTATATATGTGTATAATATAATTTATGTATTAGAATTATTCGGGAAAAAAAGACCTCATATGACTATGAAGAGAAACCTCACATATTTGTCAAATGACGTATGTAAAACAATATTCCTTGAAACATTATAATGGGCAATAATTAGAAATGAAAAGTTTATTGATACCTAGTAATTAAATAAACTAATGATAAAGAATATATTTTTTTCTTCTACACTTAACTAAAAATGCTTCCATTTTTCAGCATTAACATCTTATTAGTTTTTTTCAGAACTAAATTTATCTGAAGAATAGGAAAATAGAAAGCTACTTTTCTGCGAATTCAAGTCTCTGAATATGAATTTCAGATACAGTCATACACATACGCTCATGGATATTGGTATCATACAGGCATACGTGTATATAAAATGTTAAGGCTGATGTTAATAGAATTTCACTATAGTGTATGAAAATTAGATTTCAAAGAATAGTAGGAAATATGATTTTATAACTCGTAAAGTTTACCACGAGTATGATTCATTTCAAAATGTTAAAATAATTACATTCAAAAGTCAATGACAAGATTGAAGACTTGATACTTCTCATATGAATGGCAAACTCAAGGAGCTCTTTAAAAAAGGCAAGTGAAAATCATAAGTAGTGTTGAAACACTGAAGGAAAAAAGGGACAAACCAGGTATAATGAGGAACCCACAAAACCAAACCATGATATCTCTACTGTGGGCCAAAAGTTACACAAAGCAGCAACTTTCAAATTCTAAACAGAACATTTGGCATTTTCAGATTTGAAGTAAGGCCTGTGTATATAAATTAAAGCATTCTGAACATTCTAGGAAAAAATCGGTTAACAAGTTATACTTACATACCTGTCCTCTGCATAAAAAATTCCTTTAAGAGTCTAGTCCCATAGGCACTTCCCGTACGAAGGAAAGCAAGAATGGAATCTCTTTGGATTGCCTGGGAAAACTACCAAATAAAGTGATTTGCAAAATCAAAACTGAGGAGCTGGAATCCATCCCTTTCATGGTTTTGGGAGAAACTAAGTTTTGCTTTGTTTTTTAACCCAGACATTGGCTCACACGACATGAGAATAGCTACGGCTGTTGTTAACGTCTCCCTGTGGTATCTGTAACCGAGATGTTGGGAAATCATAATCATCATGTTAGCTGATTACAGTACCACCAGTCTAACTTCCAGCAAGATGTAATTGAGCAGAGTCAAGAGCTCTGCATTATAGTTAATAGATGCAGAACTTGCACCTTGCAGCCTCCCACATGCAGTGTGTTCTAGTTTAGTCCCACTCTGCCGACCTGTCCCCAGCAGCAATAATAGAGCCGTGATCTATGATGCTGTTCCTGCTGTGCCGGTGAAAAATCAATGTGATATAAAATTTATCATCATTGATATTAGCCAGTAATAATGTAAGTATCCATATAGACACACACACACTGAGAAACTGCTGCTATTCGTGCTCAAATAACTTTTGTGTTGCCCTGTAGGGTTATATGATTAATTTTAAATGAAAAGTAAAGGGAGAAAACACAGGACTTTGGGTACTCAAAGGGCACTTTAAGGCAAAAATAAGAAGAACTGACATTTTAGAAATAAATTCTTGTGCTTAATAATCTGCATTTTAAAATTGGAGAGAGAACGGTTTTTCTTAAAACATGCTTCTTTCCCAGGGGAAATGTACTGCCGCCTTTTATCCAAATCTATTCAGATGTCTGCTGCTTCCCAGGAGCACAGTGGACCCCACGGGTTCTATATAAATGAAGCTTATGTGCTTTGCCCTATCTATGATGAGGCTTTGAGATGCATTTTTGATGCTATTCTCAGTTGAGAGAGTGGGTGAGCACCAAGGTGCAGTTTGGGCCATTCTGAACGTACATACCAAAAAATCTCCATCAGTTACGTAACCCATTTCTAATTATTTGATGTAAATCTAATAGCTTGTTAGTCATTTGTAAAGGGACTTGGAGATGTAAAATCAAGAAAAGTTCCTGCACTCTTCCCAACAACAACAACAAAAAACCCCAGACTGTCTCTGTACATCTTTTCTATTTAATTCAAAAGCTGCCACTACTGGAAGTCACTGCATCTTAGGTTATTTTTAAGAACAATATGCACAATTTGTCCTTCACAGATGCTTGACAGTAGATATTATAATTACCGTAGTCAAAGAGAGCCCTTGTAGCTTTAATATTTTGTCTGTTCTGGTAGCAACCAAGGAATTGTGCCCCCTAATAGAGATTGTTCAATAAATATATTTTTGCTAGAGCACAATTTTGGTGGCTGCAATCGGTGGCGTGATGGTTCCCACATTTTGGCATGTGTATCATTAGAACTTAATAAAATAGAAAAGGCAATACCTTTGTTCTGATTTTTACAAGGAAACAATATGGCTGGAAGCTTTTAAAACTTTTTTTTTAGTGGATTTTCTTTTTTCTTTCTGGGAGAGTTGACATTTTTGATCATTTCAGATGTTCATTAGAAAATACGCTGTGTGGAGTCTGAAGGGGACAGAAGGAAAGACAATGGGGAGAATGATCCCAAGCTCATTGGGTCATCAGCACAATTTGTAAGAGTTAAAACTGCCATCAGGGCAAAGAGAAGAGAAAAGTTTGCTGGCAGAATGAAGTAGGTTTTAGGCGTTCGCGCGCACCCAGGCAGGGAGGCGCGTGCTCTCCCAGAGGTCGCAGAGTTTTTGTTCCCGTTCCCTTTCCTTATCTGCTACAACTTCACTGCCTGCGTACAACTCTGTTACGAAGCCGAGTCACTCTTTGGGATTGTGTCTCTGCATGGGTAAAGGCAGTTTCTGCTTAAATGGATTTCAAAGATAGCAGAAGTTGTCACATTGAGACTAAGACTTTCCTTCCTTCCAAGAGGCAAAAGTAAAAGCCGGTAAATAAAGAATGCTACCCTTTCATTCCCAAAGCTGCTTTACATTTAGCGTCTCTGAAATCAGGTGTAGCTTGGAACCCATAGTATGTCGTTTGTGAACTGCCAATGTGTAAAAACAGTTGCGGCTGATACTTAGGTTATCAGAGCATCTTAAACTGATGGCATTATGATGATGAAATGGAACATTTTGGAAGTGAGTAATATTTCTTTGCTTTGCAATTTATGAATTTTTTTATTTTCTGTGGCTGCTGATAGTTGCAGTGATTTATTTCAATTTGAATATTCAGAGTTTGTAGGTGAACTCTTAAGTACAGAGCCACCTCCCTCTGCCTTTGGTACTCACAGCATCAGAGGACTACAGCCTCTCCCCAAGCTTTCTAACTGATTGGTACTAGTTATTTTGTGGAGAATTATGTTTAAATTGTTTAGGTTTTATTGCCAAAGTAAGTCTTCAAGTACTTTATCAACCACAAAATAGTGGAATTAAGCTTAGAGGTCACCTTTATATCTTTATGTGCCCTTCATATTTGATTCTCTTAATTTTAGGGTTATTTAGATTCTAAATGGGGAAAGAAGGATGGCTTATTTGAGGCATCTGATAACAAAGGGGCACTGAGAATTTGAAAACTAAAGAAAGTTAAGATGATGTTACCTGGGGGCAGTGCCTGTGGCTCAGTGGGTAGGGCGCTAGCCCCATATACTAAGGTATGGCAGGTTCAAACCCAGCCCTGGCCAAACTGCAACAATGATTAAAAAAAAAATGATGCTATCCACTGCAGATATTTTGGAAGTGGTACATTTCATGAACATTTTCTAAAAGATGATACTATTTTAGTTATAATATTAAGTATTTCCTTTTTTGGTGGTAAATAGAAATTTTTTTAATTTATAATGCAATTTAGTTAAATAACAGAATTTTCAGTCAGTGGATCATCTCCTTTGTTCTAGTTTATTTTATTTTTTTGAGACAGAGCCTCAAGCTGTCCCCCTGGGTAGAGTGCCATGGCATCACAGCTCAAAGCAACCTCCAACTCCTGGGCTCAAGCGATTCTCTTGCTTTAGCCTCTCAAGTTGCTGGGACTACAGGGGCCTGCCACAACACCCAGCCATTTTTTGGTTGTAGTTGTCATTGCTGTTTGGCAGGCTGGGCTGGATTCGAACCGCCAGCTCAGGTGTATGTGGCCAGCACCTTAGCCACTTGAGCTGCAGGTGCAGAGCCTGTTGTTCTAATTTTAGAAGAACAGTTTCCCTTTCTCCGAGTTTTAAAATAACATTTAAGTTTTGTCTAGGGTGATAAAAACTTATCAGAAATTGGGGGGCAAGGTTAACCCTTTCTAACATAGTTAAAATTTGACAACAGCAGTCGACTTGTGTCTTGTATGCACTTTGCATCCTACTAACAGTTTTTTCCATTGTGCTAAAGTATATAGGTATGCTTCTTCCTGAGAATCTTTTTCTTCATCTGAACTTGAATTCTTGCCCTGTGTTATTCCAGCCACAATTTCTTTATTGAAGAATAGCTTATATTTAAATATTTATGGCCATTTGACAACATGAGATATGGCTTCCCAGGAAGAGAAATCACTAACAATTCAGGTATTGTCATATTTTCTGTGGCCCAATTCTCTGCCTATAATCTAAAGAAGTGGCCATGGGTAGGAGCCTCTTGATAGCTTACGTGAGCGAGGAAAGAAAGTGTTAGATTCTCTGACTACACTAAGAGATGAAGGGAAAAATCAATTTATTACTATTTTTTCTCCATCTACTCTCCAAATTACAGGGTAAAATAATACAAGAAAAGGAACAGAAGGAAGAGAAATTATGAAATGTTAGTACAGTCAGAGGTAGTTGAGACTTAAGAAAACTCATAATAGTTACTGGACTCCTGCACTACTATGCTAACTGGTATTCATCACAATCATATTAGCATTCTCTATTGTAAGTATTTGTCATTTAATTTCCAAAACAACTTTTTCTGTTATGTGTCAATATCGTGCTTACTTTATAGATTAGACGATTTGAGTGGAGAATGTAAGTAACTTGCCCAAACGTAGGCAGGTATTGTTAAATGATTTGAAATGAGGGATTTTTTAATTCCAAAGTTCAGATCCTTTTTATTATTTCTGCAGCATGTTTAAGTTACATGCTAATTTAAAACGTGAGAGAGACATTGTATTTTCATGTTAGACTGTCACTCTGACAGCGGTGTAGAGACAGGTTGGATTCTAGGTACTAATAAGAGTCAAGACTTATTGAAAAGCCACTAAGGGAGTTAGTTCAGTAAGATGATTAATGCATGAAATACAGTAGTAGTAATAATAATATGTACTTAATAATTTTATAAACACTATTTATAATTTTAATATTGTTTATTTGTAATATTTGTGTTATTTATGGTATTTGTGAGTTATAAAAGAGTAGACACAATCCTCTCCTGAGGACAACTTGGAAAGTTGGATTAAACAATAAAAACAAAAACCCTCTACAATTCAGTGGTTCTCAACCTTCCTAGTGCCTTGACCCTTTAATACAGATGATGTCATCATGTGGTTTGCATGTAATTTGCATATAATTTGTACTTGTATGTGGGTGTATCTGCATGTGGGCAGACCGCCTGGAGGTGGATAGAGGAGCAGTGTCTGGGTTCCTAAGACCATTGGAAATTTGTGTTTTCCCACTCCCAAAGGGGTTATGACCCACAGCTTGAGAACTGCTGCTCTACCTAAAAAGGCATCAGAATGTTAATGAAGAAATACAAGCCCAGGGTTCAAGGAAGGAGGAAAACCAGGATTGGCAAGGCCTGGCATTTGGGCTACATTTCTGCTAGGTCATTGATTTTGCTTTGGACAGTCTCAGAGTTAGTGTAATAGGTTTGGACCCAAGGTCTCATCCAAATCAATGGTTCTAGTAAATATCCTTTACGTTTTAGTTGGGACCTGAAAAATTACCTTTGCAATAAAGGACTAGAAGTGGATAGATATTTAAAGAGACTACAGCTCAGCTTTGATTTATTTTTTTATTAAATCATAGCTGTGTACATTAATGCAGTCATGGGGTACAATGTGCTGGTTTTATATACAATTTGAAATATTTTCATCAAACTGGTTAACATAGCCTTCATGGCATTTTCTTAGTTACTGTGTTAAGACATTTATATTCTACATGTAGTAAATTTCACATGCACCCTTGTAAATGCACCATAGGTGTGATCCCACCAATTACTCTCCCTCCACCCATCCCCTCCTATCCTCCCCCCTCCCCTTCCCTCCTTCTCCCTTTTCCCTGTATTCTTGGGCTATAATTGGGTTATAGCTTTCATATGAAAGCTATAAATTAGTTTCATAGTGGGGCTGAGTACATTGGATACTTTTTCTTCGATTCTTGAGATACTTTGCTAAGAATATGTTCCAGCTCCATCCATGTAAACATGAAAGAGGTAAAGTTTCCATGATTCATTTTAATCTTTGGAACTGGATGGAGATGACTCCAGGATGTCAGTACACCCAAGTGCCTGACAAAAGCAGCATAATTCCTTGTTGGAGGAGGTGATATCCTAGGATCCAAGTAATTTTCTGCAATAATTTTATAAATATAAGACATGAATAAGGATTTAGCCCCAAGGGAGACAAAACATTGTAAATAACAGCAAGAGAGCGGACAACGGAAGCAGGCCCACAAGTGTCCTAGATAATAAAGACGCAGATTTTAAATAACTCAGCTTATTTCGTAAGATAGAACAGAAATTAGACTTTTGGGGAAAAACTGTATTTTTAAAAACAAAATTTATAGCTGAAGAGTACATTATTAAGATATCAAAGGATGGTTTTAGGAAGAGATGAAACAAAGGATTCATGAGCTGGAATACAAATTTAAAAAAGAAAACATAAAAGAGATCACATATAAATGATATAAAGAAAATTTGAAGTTTGTGGTTTAAGTTGCAGAAAGGAAGGATAGAAAAAAAGTCAGACAAATACAATATTTGGTGAAGTGTTTTGCCGACTTGATGACAATCACTGAAAACGTCATTATGGATCACACAGAATCATGCAACAGCACGATTGTGGGGACGATACACCAAATTTTGAGAAGGCATGTGAGAGGAGCAATTTATTTAAAAGATGTTTAGTACCCACCTAACAGAAAGATTAGCTGGTCAGCCTCAAGGACCCTGGAAAACTTGAGCACACAGATGGTAGAATTTCTGCGGTTCCTCTGCAGTATTTTAAATTCTACCACGACTGGTGTGAGCAGTTTCAGCTGGCCTTGCAACTGGACCAGTATTGAAAAATTAAAAGTTTTGGGTCTTGAGTTGGCTGAGTCTATGTCATTTGTCCCTGATTCTATGAGAAGAGGGGTGTCTGGTGCCAGGGTTAGATAGCTTTTAAATAAATACACTCCTTACTTATGTGTACCAACGTGGTTACTTTAGCCTACTTCCAGATCCCTGTGTGATAAAGTGGGGTTTGCTAGATAGCTGCTGAACTATTTCCACTTATTTATTTACCTGGGAAAGAGGCCTACAGTTTGCATATAATTTTGGCAATATTCTTTTGGCGCTGAAATGTACCATAAAGAGTGATAGGCTTCTGCCTTGAAATCTGTGATAATTCTAGTTGAGCACTTTGAAAGAAGGTCCTGGGTAACAGCAGCAATAAAAAAGAAGTTCTACAATTATTTTTAAACTTTCCATTTCCTAGCTTCTTGGTATTTTTTATATTATCCAGGATTTCTGTAACTGTTTTATATTTTTATTTTTTTTGTTTGGATGGGGGAGAAATTCAAGCGAGGTATAAAATATAAATTATATACCATTTCTCCTTATCTTCTGAAGTATAAAACATCAACAAACTTGAATTTCCTAAAAATGATGTGTGTGTTCCCTTTCTCCCATTTACTGTGGTTGGAAGAACAACATTTTTCAAAAATAAGTTGGGAGGCATACTTAATGAAGGGAACAATAGCTCAATTAAGTGTAACACAGAGAAATGACTACTTTATAAAAATAAATGCAACCAGTTTTCATTTGGACTTCAGGCATTGGCATGAAGTATTATCTTCTGAATTGCTTTTATTGAAAATGGCCAGGAGCAGTTTTTCAGGGAAGTGTCTTATCCTGACAACCTCTACTTCCCACTGCATCTTTACAAAACCCTCATGGTATCAGATATATCACCCCTGACCTAAGAATACGTACTTTTCTTTTTATTTGAATATCAATATCTCTCTAAGTCAACTATATTTACCCAACTGTAAGATAAGGTTTAAGTAGGGTTGAACTTTTTTTTGTTGTTGGAGATTCATTGAAGTGTTGAACTTTATAAACAATCTATAATAAGTCAGCTGGGAAAACATTAAAAAGAAAAACCAAACTATTGCTTTTGTGGTGTTAGGAGCATTGAGTGAAATTGCAGAAGTCAAGCAGTCTACAATTGCAGAAGTAATGTCCTCAATAGGCTGTCTCATTCTTGAAAATAAATCAAGTATCCTTTGAATATTTAAGAGGCTCTTTTTAAGAGTAATCTTTCAAAATAAGTGCTTTTTTATTGCTTAAGTTGAACCATATTAGAATTTCTCCAGGAAGACATGGTATGTTCTTAGTATTTTGCACAGAAGACGCCAGAACATCTTGGAGGATAAAGTAGAAAGTACCATTAAGTTGTGAGACAAAGGCTCATTAAAGAACTCATTTGAAGAAATGGCATCTCTACTCTATTACACATAAATTGCTTCCAGGCACTAAATAAACTCTCTCTTTTCGAAAAAAGCAAATCAGTCATGCTGATTTTGTGAACGTTTATCTTTAGTTCTTTAGGGCAATTAAAGAAAGTAAGAAGGCTGCCCTACTTAAGATGAAAGACGTGACAAATTTTTATTATTTCCTCTTTTCATAAATTAAAATGTATTTAAGTGAAACAGGACAAACAGAATCTCTCACCATTTTCAGTATTAGTTATCTTCTGCCATATTTCTCAAAGGAAAGGTTTGAGTGATATGAAATGTTAATGCTACACGTGAATTTGGGGAATGTTAAACCTGTCAGTCTTTATGTTGATACCACTTTAAAACTTATCTTTAAGACTTTACTTATCAAATTAATTCTACCTTAGAGGTGTGAAAGCCAGGTAGGGCCTTCATAAAATAAGGGAAATAATTGCTGAGGAACTACCCTGAGGAATATACTACGAGGCATGTATGTGGAGGAACTTTTATGTTGGCAAGTTACCAGATTTGCTTTTGGTGGTGGTTAATTACGAAGCTAAGCATTTAAAGATGAGTTTTAAGCAGTAATTATGCCCCTAATAAATTAATAGATTAAAAATAAAGAAGTATAATCTGTCATTGTTCTGTGAGAAGCTCACAGAGCAAATTCAAAGTTGAGTAATATTAAGTCCACACCTCTATCCTTATTCTGCCAATAACTCCATAATGGCTTTAGTGTCTTGACCAGAAACAAATTTATTATAAATATTTCTAATTTTTAAAAAGCTATCATAAATTCAAGTTGGTAAGGCCATTAGAGATCATTTTGTCCGATCCAGTATTTTATAGATGAAGAAAATGAAGCCAGGAGAGAGGGTGCATGGTTTAAAATATTCAAAATCAGTGAATAGAGCTTTCTCTGAAGAAGACAGACAAATGGCTAACAAACATGAAAAATGCTCATTGTCTCTAATTACCAGAGAAATGCAAATCAAAACCACCCTGAAATACCACCTAACCCCAGTAAGAATGGGCCACATCACAAAGTCTCAGAGCTGCAGATGTGACTTGGTTGTGGAGAGAACGGGGCACTTTTATACTGCTGGTGGGACTGCAAATAACCCTTTTGGAAGGAACTATGGAGAATCCTCAAAGTACACAAAGTACACCTCCCATTTGATTCTGCACTCCCATTACTGGGCATGTACACAGAAGAAAAAAATCCTTTTATCATAAGGACATTTGCACTAGACTGTTGATGACAGCTCAGTTCACAATTGCCAAATGTGGCAACAACCTAAATGCCCACCAATCCAGGGATGTATAAAAAGCTATGGTATATGTAGTCCATGGAATACTATTCAGCCATTAAAAAGATAGAGGCTTTACACCTTTCATATTAATTTGGATGGAGTTGATACACATTCTTAGTAAAGCATCACAGGACTGGTGAAGCAAGAATCCAATGTACTCAAATCTGATGTGAGGCCAGTTGATACTGATACATGGTGGGGGGAGGGGAATGGGTGAGCTAAGAGAGTGAAGGATGGGGGTGGGGGACCACAGTGTGTGACACGCCTCTTGGGGACGGGACTCTATTAGAGGGATTTTACCCAGCACATGCAAGCAGCGTAACCTGGTTCTTTGTACCTCAAGGATTCCCCAACAATAAAAAAAAAAAAAATTCCAAATCAGGACTAGAATTTGGGTATCTTTATCACAGTGTTAGTTGAACATCATCTGAGATTCATCAGAGTATTTGTGATCTATTTAAAGAATATTTTTAAAGGTTAAAAATTCTGTAAAATGACATTTTCAGTACATTTGAATCACCTTAATTATAGATGCACCAAGTCCAAGGCTGCTGGCAAGGGAGAAGTTGTTCCCTTTTTTACCCATTAAACAGAACATACACAAGCTTTCGTTCTACATCATCATTTTCTCAAAGTAAGGGGTTTTAATTTTTGTTCAATTTTAAAAAAATTTTGCTTACTAAAAATAAATACACTCCTATTTGTAGAACTTGAATTCTGGAGCTATTTTAATAGGATTTGAAACAGATCCTACTAATCCAGATATGTGGCCTTGGGCAAGGCACATAACCAATTTGCACTTCAGTTGCTACCTGTGTACAATGGCAGTAATAGAAAGTGAAAGTGAAATGAGTTAATGTATGGAAAGGTTAATGCAGTGTCTAGTACAAAGTCATTGCCGTATAAGTGGTAGCCGTTTATTATAATTATAACCATTATCCTTATTACATCTAGTAGATTTTCTTTGAGAGAAAATAATATGCGTTCGAGAGGCTGCTTAAGTTCCGTAATATGTAACGTATGCAAATATGATGAAAATACTTGGGAGTTAGTATTCCAGGTTTATGCTAAAATGCACTGTAATGACTTTGTTGTGAATCTATTTCAAAAATGAAAACATGATATATCGCTTCCCCACAGAGGAAGAAAATAAGAATGCAGGCCACATGTGATTTAGACTGAATATTTGCTTTAATTTCTTTGCTATAGAGTTTTGCTATCCATTGAGTAAGTTTGTAGTATTCAATTTTCAGATTACAAGTTGGTCTTTTTGAAACTAGGTATGAGCTGTAATGCGCTAATGTCCCTATTTAAAAATATAAGTTAACTAAGTGTATACATACAGGCAAGATTAGAGGTTTTTCAGTTATATAAGCTATATTTTGAATATTTGCATGAATACAGACCATTAATCTGAAGCAAAAATTCCTGATTCCTATGTTAATTTGTTATTTTTCTTATACCTACATATGTAGTATGTGAATTTTGTTTTTTAGTAACTGAGTTATTTGACTACACACGTCTAGTTCTCTCCAGTCAAAAAACCTCAATGAATTATTCGGAGAATTATAAAACTAAAAGAAACATCATTTAGTTAAATAAACCCGGACAAAGAATAAATGATATATTGAAAACTTTTGAGAGTCTGTGTTTACCTCTGATACAATTTAGATATATAATCTTGGAGAAAGACATCAAATATTCTACAAGGAAAAAACTAATATCTTAATATCCACTACCCTAAACAAAATAATTACAGATTATGTGTTAGAAAAATATGTAATGACAAATAGCTCTATAACGTAGGAGAGAAGTGGAAACCATTCTAGGTACTGTTACAGACCTAGACCTGTTACAGACTGTTACTGTTACAGACCTACAGACCATTGAAGATTGCCTCTCATTGGGGAAAACACTGGATCTATTAAATGTGTCACACTTTGTTTCCCATGAAGCCTTGCCTTCAGCCATAACCCAATCAACCTATCTTCCAATAACCCCACTTTGTAAATTAATAACTTTGGAATATTTTATGTTAAGATTAGAACCAAGATTGAAAATTTGAATTCGTGTATCTAATATTTAGCTTCAACCTTCCACGAAGGTGGCAGAATGCAGGTAGTTAGCAAGAGGCTGTTGCATCTTTAGCTAATAAAACTATCATGATGGTGGCTGCACAGTGGAGGTGACGTGAGTCATGGCATTGTCGTGAAGTTGAGCAGAGACAACTTGTTTTGAATTCCCTAGAAACTGATCCAATGTTCCATCTTATGCATAGCAAAACTTTACAATTCTAAAATACAGTAGCAATAATAAAATATTATCCTACTATTCTTTTTTTTTTTTTCTTTTGCAGTTTTTGGCTGGGGCTGGGTTTGAACCTGCCACCTCTGGCATATAGGGCTGGTGCCCCTTGGAGCCTCTGGTGCCGCCCTTATCCTACTATTCTTATTAAATAGACTCAAAAGAATAAAATTCATTTTCTTACTACAGGTATTTTGTTGGGTGTTTGTACAACAGAAGAATTCATTCTAGGTAAGAAACTGGGGGAAGAACAACTTAATGTTTCAGTACTTTATTTGTTCTTAAAAATGATAATGAAAAAAAATCAGCTGAAGGGCTTTCTCTAAAACCATGCCCATTTGGGAACATCCAAAAGTAACACATTAATTGAAAAAACTTCACCGTTCAGTCAGATTTCTACTAATTGTACAAGAGTCCAAGTTATGCAGAAAATTAAGCCAGTGACTATAGTAAAAAGAAGGCTGATGAACTAGTCTCTGGCTACTTTGCTTATTCTTCAAAATTGTTCCTAATAAAGGGGTTTTCCCTGGATTTTCTTCTTTTTACTCAAGACATTTCCCTAGTGCAACAAGTACAAGTTGCTGCTTCAAAAAGCTTTTCTTTTTCATAGTATTCTGTAGTCTCCAGTGGTCACACCTCATTCACTGAATAGAGCATGAATAGTAGTTAACCGGGAACAGGAGACCTGGATTATACATCATTTATTTCTATAACTTCTTTGGTGACTTTGGACATATTTCAACTTTCTGGACCTTACATTTTGTCCCTTAAAGGAGGCAAATTAGGTAATTCCAGCTCTAGAATTCAATACCCTTATGTCTTTACTGAGTGTGTAGAAACAATTCTCACTATAGGAACTAACCCCAAGGACTTTACATTTTGTTCCAGGTTTCTCATTGATTTTATCAGTTTAACATTTTCTAATAAGCAGAGTTGAGTCATCCAGCAAAGTTGCGATTTCTGTGGAATGGTTTCTGGGATTAGGGTTTATGGAGATTAGAAAGGTCAGTGAACTGTTTGAGCAGAGGTCGATATAAACTCACGTCTTGTTTGCAGTTTCAGACAAAGGGCTAAACCAGGTTAAGCTACATGTAGGTGTTTTGGGCTCAGTTTAAGTAATTTTTCATGAGCACTACAAACCACTTCATTCTGATGGTGATAGAATGTCAGTAAGAAGACTGGACATAGGTAGGGGGACATGTTGGGCCCCAATTGGTTGGTCCAGTTGGAAATAGGTGACTTTGCAGAGATAATTTGTAAAGTCTGCATTTTCTTCTCCAAGATAATTTTTGGAATGGAAAATTTAAAAGTCTGCCTATTACAGAACCATGGAAAAGACAGGAAGAATATTTAAAACCTACCCTATCTCTATAAAGAGCCGCAGTATTTCAGAGAAAAAAATATCTCTGGAAATGGGAGATGGAACTGTAGTTTCTAAATGTCACTTCAGTACACACAGGTGAAATAGTGTGTTTGTGTGAGGAAGCATTCCCTCTGGTAGAGGCTCCTTTCAGTTAGAGTGTGAGTTTATCTGAATAGGAAACGTGGACAGGTAATCAGAAAGAATCCAACTTTTTGAAACTAACGGGAATCATGTCTTTCTCCCCTAAGATAATGTCACTCCCTGAAGTTTCATTATCCAAGGATTTGAGGAAAGGGAACTAAGTTTCTGAATTATTTGAAAAAGAACAGGTGTATGTAATGAAAGAATTCCAGTGTTTCTTCCAATATTTTTCTCTCGCCCCACAAAGACTGCACAGAACTATACCCAGCATATTCAGCTACTGAAAACCTTACCTCATTACCTATGAGCTAAATGGGAACCAGGAAAGAATTCATACGAATTATATAGGCTCAGCAGAATTCTCTTAAAAAACAAGAAGAAAAAGTGGGTTAGGCTGATGTAATAAAGTCTTTGAAATAAAGATCCATAGCCTGTCTTTGGTATGCTTTAAGCAAGAGAGCTAGTAAACTAGGGGTTGGAATGTTTCTGTCAATAAAATTGATGTTCTTTCATATTCCTCGTATGAGGCTCGTCTCTTATTACAAATCAGAATCAACAGTTAATTTGAACTTGTCAATGCGCCAGAGTCTGTCGTAGTCCATCGATTCCTCTGGTGCCAGTAAAAAGTGTTTCTACTTTTCACAGACCCACGTTTTGTATTTTGAAGTTATAGAAAGACTTCCACGTACACCGCGCTTGTTTAGTTTTTTTAGAAAGGAGAAGTGTATGTAGAGTTACATTCTGATTCTATAATATCAGCAAATACTTCACAACTCAAAAAATATACACGTGGAGCCGTTCTTTAAGTTATTTGCAAGAATATAATGGGTGGGAAACATTTTTCTGGCTCTTACAAAGTTTTGGTAAATGGGGGTCTTTACAAAATGTAATACGACTTTAGAATCTGATGATTTTCTACTGAGTGTATTGCTGTGAGGGTTAGAGAATGCATTCCCTCTGATATCACTCTGGCTGCCCCCCTGGGAAGGTGCAGTATTGTTTGTTTGGCAAACAGCTTGAAAAGCTTAACGGTGTTGTCAGGAGTGATACTGGAAATGATAGGTAGGAAGATTCTTCTTACCTGCTGCTTTATTTGGTAAAGTCGTGGTGGTGAAATGCCTTTTTTTTTTTTTTTTTAATCCTTTCATTCCTCATGAATTGCTGTTACAAGATCTGCAGCCTACTTTTAAAAAAACAAAAACAAAACCCAGCAACAACATCGTGTGATCGCAGCAGTGGTAGCAAATTTGTTTCAGAAACAGCATCCAGGGACTTGTGCGGAAGGCTTTCGTACAGTTATTTGGGAAATGGTGAACTGTGCCTGTATTAGATACATGAGTTTTGTAAACTCTGCAGTCAAAAACTCCTCCGTTACCTTCCACTCACCTGCACAGATGTGGTGTTCTGTGAATGAATTGAATGTGCTGAACAGAGTATTTTATTTCTCATCATTTCTATGTCTTTGTACTTTTTTGGGATATTTTCTCTACTCAAAGGAATGTTAAGATGGCAATTTTATTGGTTTCATACCCAACAATCAGCACGGTAACCTCTTAGCTATTTGGTGTATGGCTTGTGAGGACAAATGGATACAATCTCCTGAATGTGATCATGAGGGGAGATAATCCTGCTTCATTTTCCAATCATTTATTAATACATCCCAACGTCTCTGGTTATACCTGTTAGGCAATAAGTAGTAGTGGCAGGTTGAATTTGGAAGGCAAAACAGAAATAGCATGCAAGGATACTTTTGGCTAAAGTCAAGAACAGGGAGAGAGAAAATAAAGGTGATTTTAAAATTTCAGCACTACCGTCCTAATTAATCAGATAAACCCCCCCGTCCCATTGGAAAGATAGAGATTTGGGGTGCTGGCTGCAGAAAGCATCTTGACTGTGCTGTCAGCAGAGCAATGAATTTATCAGACATAAATGAGAGGCTGAACAATGCAAGACCTGGAGAAGTCGGAGACAGGGATTTTTTTTTTTTATGTCGACATTAAATTTGTTACGTTACACGCTTGTTTCCCTAAGCCTGAAGGGTATCTTTTCCCACGGTGAAATCATTCCCAAATGGTGCTGACATAATTAATAGCCTCTCCAGACCCGGTTGACCGCCCAGACTTGCACCAAGGCTGGAGCATCAAAACATCTTTCTCTCCTCTGCTCATCACAGAATGACACCTCCACATTCTTAAGGGAAAAGGAAAAAATAGGAACCTCTCTGCAACAGGAGAGGATATGACTCGCGAGCATATATGAGAACACATGAATATGCAAGTGAAATTGAAACCACATTTCATTGTGTTGGGGGACAGAGTGTGAATAATGTCTTTACTCTCCCTAATGACAGAAATCGTATCATGATATCTTTTTCTTCATCGCCTGGCAGAAGCTACCTGTATTACTTCAGAGTCTCTCTCTCTCCAGCATGACACGTGTTTCAGTGGCTCTGGATGTGTTTTGGAGGGGTGGGGAGAAAAGATGTGTAAAAATTAGAAGTGAAAGTCCAGGTACGCTTGAGCAGCACTCTAAAGCATAACCCCTTAGTCACCCAGGAAGGGCAGACGCCACCTCCTCCCTGTCCCTGAGCAGAAGGCCTGGGTGTCACTCAATTACAGCAGCCCCACATCCCCGGGACAGAACTGCTTTTTGCAGTTTCAGTTACACCACAGGCTGGAAATAGAAAATAACAAATTTTAGAAATCAACAGTCCATAGCTGTGTACATTAATGCAGTCATGGGGTACGATGTGCTGGTCTTATATGTATTAAATTGTATATTCCTCTGAGTGGCGTGACGCCATCTCACAGTGCCCACTGTCCTGCTCCGACTAGCCCAGGATACGAACCTTCCCTTTATTCAGCATATCCACACTGCCCACACTGCCCACCTGCCAGTCACTTAGCAGCCATCTCCCTTTTCAGGTGGGCTGTTGCCATATGCCAGTGTTTTTATTTTTATCATTTTTTATTGTTGGGGATTCATCATGGGTACCAAGAACCAGGTTACATTGATTGCATTTGTTGGGTAAAGTCCTTCTGATAATTGTGTCCCGCCCCCGAAAGGACTGTCACACACCGTCACCTCCACCCCGTTCCCTCCTTCCTTTCCTCCCATGCCAGTGTTTTTATTCAAGTAACCCTTGTTTTACTTAGTAGCCCAAAGCACAAGAGTCCTGTATCTGTTTATAAATTCATCTTGATCATATGTAGGTATGTGTAGGAAAAAACTTAGAGCATATAGGGTGAAGTACCATCTGCAGTTTCCAGCATGGGCTGGGGGGTGTTGTCTTTAGAGCATATCCCCATGGCTAAGGGGGACCCCTGTACTGGCTTCACCATCTTCCGTTCAGTTAATGTAGGATAGCAAATTGAACTGTTACCCTACTGCCACTGACATGTGTGTGACAGGGTGAAGGCTGACCAAAGGCAGTCACCCCCAAACAAAGGCAGCATCCCAGAGCCCTCTGCGTCTTCCCAGATCACTTTCCTAAATGAGCAGAAACAGTTTGACTCATGAAGTTCCAGAGACTCTGTTGTCCCTGGGCCGCTGTGGTATGTGGCCCGTTTTTCTGTTTTTCTCTAGGCCTGGCTGTGTTCAGCTGGGCTGGGCTCACCTTTGAATTCAAGCCCCAGTGAAGAAAGTGACTTGAGCCAAGTCAACCCAGTTCTCTGCCCTGACTGTTCGGTTTCTTTGCCTCTCATGGCCTCTGCTAATTTAGGGCTTATAGTCCTTAGGGTCTGAGGATTGGGGCAGGAAGCAGTGGGACACTTCTTTTTATTCTGCTCCATGCTGTATTTCCCAGCTACATAACCATGGGTCCCTGTGATGGTGCTGACAGGGACCAAATTCTCTCTGCCCTTTGTTTTTCTACTTTATTGCCCAGAAAACTTGAGGTACAGGGAGCACCCTGAAAATGACCATAACTATATATAATAGTGCAGAAGAAGTCATTTGGGGTGACTCCTTCACCCCAAATGGGCTTGCATTGATGTGCTTTCAGTAATGGCTTTGGGTGACTTTTCTGTTGATATATGTGAACTTATGCTAAAAATAATGGACTCTAGGTTTCTGGAAATCTGCCTTTTAATTACAGAGAAACATTATCGGTCTTAGAGCTATTTAGTGAATAATGAAATTAAGTAGGTAATAGTGTAATTAATTCTAATATAGTCATTTGTTGACTTGCAAATGTCAATATGCAGCTGACTATAATAAATTATGGGACCTCTGGAACCTCAATATTAAACTAAAGCAGTTCAAAGATGTAAGGTATGTGTTTGTAGATGCACAGGTATTTACAAAGTGTGTTAAATTGCTGTAAAGACAAGTGTTATCATGCTGTTCTACATTTATTGATTTTTTAAATGGTCTTAATGTTGTAGATTGTAGTTAAAAGATTAGAAACCCCAAGCTATAAATACATGCCAAGTCCCTTCCATTTGTGTAAGTACATAATGATTTTAAGAAACAGTTTGATAAATAAATCATTCTTCCCAAGAGTTAAATGTCCAAAAGTTTGGCTACATTTATGACCATATGTTATCTGTTTGCAATCTAAAAAGCTTGAACTGTTTTATAATTGTTTGTATTTCTAGTGGTGTTTATTTTTTCTTTCCCAAAGTTCTTCAATGTCAGGTTGAAAATAATTTATCTGAGATTATATAAAATATTACAAATTAACGAAGTCGTAAGTTAAAGAACTTCGTCTCCATTGCCTAACTTGTTGGAGTGATTTTCTAATCTTAATTCTTCTTTACTTTTCTATTTACTTTCGCTTTAATTTTATAAGTATAGCGTTTTAAGTCTATTAGTTTTTCTGTTCTAATCAGATTGTCAACAAAGGACACTAATATTAGTTCGTTGATAACATCCATTTAACTTTTACATATCACAAAAACAAAATCAAGAAATTCTGGGTTACATGGCAGAGGGGAGGAATGGGAGAAGATGGTTACCTAGGACAAGTAAGCAAACAAAGTTAATGGGACTGAAGACAAAACTTAGAGCTTTCCGGCTTCCTGGGCAAAAATGAACACGTGACCATTGGCTTTGCTCTTATTAGGTAATAAATGAAATATACTAGCTTAGAAGTTAGGAAAATGGTACTTTAATATGATTTCTGAAAAGAATCCATTGCAGGAGGCTATTTTTTTTCTATAAAAGCATAAATACTGACATACGGGCAATTTGCAACAGCCTAGTGAAATTTAAGGCATATACATATATAATGGCCATTCTGAGATTAATTAAAGAAACCTGGGCTTCATTCCTGACTCTCCCCTGGGCTTCCATGCGCTATATCACTTAATTAACCAAATAATGTTCCTAAAATTTTCAGAATCACCATTTTATCCTGTTCCATCATCTTCCATCTTTGAAACCATCATCATGGGTCTCCTGTACAGCACATGCTCTCCTAACAGAATCGTTTTTAACTAAATCTTTGTGTGGTTTTAGGTATTCAAGGGATATTGTATACTGCCCAGCACTAAATACATTCTTAATGTAAGTCTGGGCTGCTAGGTTCCCTAACAATTCCTTGCCACTGTCTTCTTTCTTTCTTTTTTTTCTTTTATTGAATCATAATGTGTACATTAATACTTTCATGGGGTACAGTGTGTTGTTTCTATATACAATTTGAGATACTTTCATCCAATTGGCCAACATAGCCTTCATGTCATTCTCATAGTTGTTGTGTTAAGACATTTATATTCCACATTTAGCAATCATTCTCCCTCCACTCATCCTCCCCCTTCCCGTCCCTTTCCCCTCCCCTCCCCTTCCCCACCCCTTCCCTGCCCCTCCCCTTCCCCCCCGGCCTCTCCCCCACCCCTTCCCTGCCCCTCCCCTTCCCCGGCCTCTCCCCCACCCCTTCCCTGCCTCTCCCCTTCCCCACCCTCTCCTCCACCCCTTCCCTGCCCCTCCCCTTCCCCGGCCTCTCCCCCACCCCTTCCCTGGCCTCTCCCCCACCCCTTCCCTGCCCCTCCCCTTCCCCACCCTCTCTCCCCT
>CAUYTI010096726.1:0-20244 GCA_963575145.1 Galago senegalensis | reverse complement strand
ACTAGAATGTAAATGTTTTGACACAATGACTATGCAAATGACATGAAATTTATGTGAACCAGCTTGATGAAAGTATTTCAGAATGTATGTGAAAACACTACTCTGTACCCCATGTTTGTATTGATGTATACAGCTATCATTTAATTTAAAAAATTACAAAAAAAAAAAGAAAGAAAGAATACTAGCCAGAAGTCTACATACCTCAACTTAAATCTGCTGTTTTTATGGCCTCAAGAAGCACCCCTCTGGCCTCAGTTTACTCATCCATGAATTAGAATAATACTCTTCCTTACCTGTCTTGCACAGTAATTATGAGTTTCTAACAAGAAAGGTAGATGTCAGAGTGCCTTCCATACCACAGGATTGTTTTGGTTATAGTCAATATTTTATACATTTAACACCTTCCTTAGAATATCAAGTACTCAGGGCATTAGACAACATTACATAGGCCTCTGACAATTCATGACCCATCACTGCTTTTAATAGGTAATTACAGCTAGACTTACTGTGGTAGGTGGAATAATCCCCTCTCCATGTCCTAATCCCCAGAACATAGGACTATATTAGGTGACATGATAAATGTAAATTAGGGTTGTAAAATGGGGAGATTATCCTGGATTATCTGGGTCCAGGTAACCACAAAGGTTCCTAGAAGTGGGAGAGGAAGGCAGCAGACAGAATCAGAGAGAAACATGAAAGAGCCTTGTCCCATGCTACTGACTTTAAAGATAGAGGAAGGAGCCACAAGCCAAGGAATGTGGACAGCACCTAGAAATTGCAAGGAGCCAAGGACAAATTTTCTCCTTAGAGCATTCAGAACAGACCATGGCCCTGTCAGCACCTTGATTTTCATACATTTTGAACTTATAAACTACCCATCTTAGGTCATAAATTTGTGTTATTTTAAGCCACTGAGTTTGAGGTGATTTGTAACAGCAGAAATGAAAAGCTAGCACACATTCCGACAAAAGAAGATAGATAAGGTTTTTCAGATACCACTTTAAAAATACCCTAAAGTGAAGACTTATGTATGACCACAATTACCTGGAGGATTTAATAATCTAATGCCTCTCCCAGTGCCTTGTTTGCCCAGGTATTTGTTTTAATCCTCTGCTTTGCTTTAACTTTATTTTGTGGCTTAAATAAGCGATAAATTTATTGCTCTGTGCCCTGTGGGTATTCCATAAATACTTGTTGACTGCCTGACAGTATGAGTGTTATAATTATTTCCTAGATGAGGGAACAGGTGTGGTGAGGTTAGAGAGGCTGGGTAAGATGAGGGATTTTTCTGGGGTTGCATAGCAACCAGGAGGATGTTGAGCTGCCATCACACTGTCTTTGCCTCTAATTGCCCACCCTTCCCACTAACCCACAGTATTCTACTTCAGATTAGCATCCAGTGATAGTGGGTCCATCTTTTTGCTCATCTCAGTTATGCTATTTCATAGGTACCAATATGAGAGGATCTTGAATAAAAATCACTGGTCAGTCAGCATATTAAGAAGATCTTGAAATTTCTGAGTGCATGAAGTTCATCTTAAACATATTTATTAAGTGCTTACTATATTGCAATATAGGTGTTGAAGACTGCACTGAGATTAAGACAGATCATCCCCTTAAAGATTTCAAAAAAACAGGTGACCTTTGTCTTGCCCAGAGGTTGTCCATCAGTAGTTCATGGAGGTCTCCTGAATAAAATTATATATTCTTCAGAAAATAGTTTGTTAAAAATAAATACATGGCTTCCCAAGCATGACAAAGAGATACTGAAATTTAGATAGCAGATAGTTTCAGAACCCCAGCATGACTCAACCCAAATAAAGCATCTTCTAGACACATTATAATTAACTTCACCAAAGTTAATATGAAGGAGAAAATCCTGCAAGCAGCCAGATGTAAGAAAATCATAACCTACAAGGAGAAGAATATTAGAATGACTGCATATCTCTCTGCTGAAACCTTTCAAGCCAGAAGAGAATGGTCATCAACCTTCAATCTCCTAAAATAAAACAATTTTCAGCCCAGGATCCTGTGTCCCGCTAAATTGAGCTTCATTTATGACGGAGACGTTAAACACTTGAATGACATACACACATTGAAGAAATTTGCCATAACCAAACCCTTCATAATGACTAGCACAATTCTCTACCACTAAAGTAAACTCACACTGAAATTCTTGACCAAAATCTAATTTCCACAGTGGTGAAGATTTAAAATGTCCACTGGACTTCCAAAAACCTTAACACTCAAAATATTAACAAGCTTATCAATACTCTCAATTAATGTGAATGGCTTAAATTGTCCTCTCAAGAGGCACAGGTTGGCTGACAGGATACAAAAACTCAAGCCAGATATCTGTTGTATACAAGAATCTCATCTTACCTTAAAAGATAAATATAGACTTAGAGTAAAGGGATGGACATCTGTAATCCAGGCAAACAGAAAAGAGAAAAAAGCAGAGGTGGCAATTTTATTTGCAGATACATTAGGCTTTAAACCAACAAAAGTAAGGAAAGACAAGGATGGTCACTTCATATTTGTTAAGGGAAACACTCAACATGACATGTCAATTATTAATATTTATGCACCCAACCAGAGTGCCCCTCAATTTATAAGGGAGACCCTACAGACATGAGCAATTTAATATCTTCCAGCACCATAATAGTTGAAGATTTCAACACCCCCTTTACAGTGTTGTATAGATCCTCAAATAAGAAATTAAGTAAAGAAATTTTGGACTTAAACTTCACCATGCAACAATTGAATTTAACAGACAGCTATAGAAATTTCATCCTAACAATACTGAATACATATTCTTCTCATCAGCCCATGGAACATCCTCCAAAATTGATCACATCTTAGGCCACAAGTCTAACCTCAGCAAATTTAAAAGTATAGAAATTATTCCTTGTATTTTCTCAGATCATCATGCAGTAAAAGTTGAACTCACCAATAACAGGTATCTGCATACTTATACAAAGACATGGAAACTAAATAGCCTTATGCTGAATGATAGCTGGGTCAGAGATGAGATTAAGAAGGAAATTGCCAAATTTTTGGAACAAAACAATAATGAAGACACGAGTTATCAGAACCTATGGGATATAGCAAAAGCAGTCCTAAGAGGGAAATTTATAGTGTTGCAAGCCTTCCTCAAGCGAATGGAAAGAGAGGAAGTCAGTAACTTAATGGGACATCTTAAGCAACTGGAAAAGGAAGAACATTCCAACCCCAAAGCCAGCAGAAGAAAAGAAATAACTAAAATTAGAACATAATTAAACGAAATCGAAAACAAAAGAATTATTCAAAAGATCAATAAATCAAAAAGTTGGTTTTTTGAAAAATTCAACAAAATTGATAAACATTTGGCCAACCTAACCAAAAATAGAAAATTTTAAAGTCTCTAATATCATCAGTCAGAAATGACAAAGACAAAATAACAACAGACATCTCAGAAATTCAAAGCATCTTTAATGAATACTCCAAAAAACTGTATTCTCAGAAGTACGAAAATCTGAAAGAAATTGACCAATACTTGGAAGCACACCAACTTCCTAGACTTAATCAGAAAGAATTATAAATGCTGAACAGACCTATATCAAGTACTGAAATAGAATTAACTATATGAAATCTCCCAAAAAAGAGTCTGAGACCAGATGGCTTCACACCAGAATTCTACCAAACCTTTAAAGAGGAACCAGTACCTATATTACTTAACCTTTTCCCAAACATTAAAAAAGAAGGAATACTTCCCAACACATTCTATGAAGCAGATATCACCCTGATCCCCAAACCAGGAAAAGACCCAACAAGAAAAGAAAACTATAGACCAATATCTTTAATGAACATAGATGCAAAAATATTCAATAAGATCCTAGCAAACAGAATTTAGCAACACATCAAACTAATTATACACCATGACCAAGTAGGTTTTATCCCAGGGTCTCAAGGCTGGTTCAATATACATAAATCTATAAATATAATACATCACATGAACAAACTAAAAAACAAAGACCATATGATTCTCTCATAGATGCAGAAAAAGCTTTTGACAATATCCAGCATCCTTTCATGATCAGAACACTTAAGAAAATAGGTATAGAAGGGACTTTTTAAAAACTAATAGAGGTCATCTACAGCAAACCCACAGCCAATATCATATTGAATGGAGTAAAATTGAATACATTTCCACTTAGATCAGGAACCAGGCAAGGTTGCCCATTGTCTCCATTGCTTTTAACATTGTAATGGAAGTTTGAGCCATCATAATCAGGCAAAAGAAGGAGATCAAGGGTATACAAATAGGGTCAGAGGAGATCAAACTTTCACTCTTCGCAGATGATATGATTTTGTACCTGGAAAACCCCAGGAACTCAACCACAAAACTCTTAGAAGTAATCAAGGAATACAGTAGCATCTCAGGATACAAAATCAATAATCACAGATCAGTAGCTTTTATATATACCAATAATAGTCAAGCCAAAAAAACAGTCAAGGACTCCTATTACCTCTACAGTTGTGCCAAAGAAGATGAAATATTTGGGAATTTACCTAACAAAGGATGTGAAAGATCTCTATAAAGAAAATTATAAAACTGAGAAATAGCTGAAGATGTTAACAAATGGAAAAACATACCATGTTCATGGCTGGGAAGAGTCAACATTGTTAAAATGTTCGTATTACCCAAAGCAATTTACAAATTTAATGCAATCCCTACCAAAGAACCACCATCATACTTTAAAGATCTGGAAAAAATAGTACTTTTTTTATATGGAACCAGGAATAAAACCTCAGATAGCCAAGACATTACTCACAAATAAAAACAAAGCAGGAGGAATCATGCTACTAGACTTTAAAGTATACTATAAATCTATAGTGATCAAAACAGCATGGTATTGGCACAAAAATAGAGAGGTTAGATGTATGGAACAGAATTGAGAACCAAGAGATGAACCTGGACACTTATTGTCGTTTCATCTTTGATAAGCCCATCAAAAATATAAATTGGGGGAAAGATTCCCTATTTAACAAATGGTGCTGGGAGAACTAGCTGGTGACTTAAGAGAAGACTGAAACTGGACCCACACCTTTCCCCATTAATAAAAATTGACTCTCACTGGATAAAAGATTTAAACTTACAACATGAAACTATAAAGATTATTGGAGACAGTGCAGGAGAAACACTTGAAGAAATTGGCCTGGAAGAATACTTTATGAGGAGGACCCCCCAGGCAATGGAAGCAACACCAAAAATACAATACTGGAATCTGATCAAACTAAAAAGCTTCTGCACAGCCAAGAACACACTAAGTAGAGCAAGCAGACAGCCCTCAGAATAGGAGAGGATATTTGCAGGTTATGCTTCTGACAAAAACTTGATAACCAGAATCCACAGAGAACTCAAACTTATTAATAAGAAAAGAACAAGTAATCCCATTTCACTGTGGGCAAGGGACTTGAGCAGAAGCTTCTCTGAAGAAGATAGGTGCATGGCCTACAGACACATGAAAAAATGCTCATCATCTTTAATCATCAGAGAAATGCAAATCAAAACCACTTTGAAATATCTTCTAACTTCGGTAAAACTGGCTCAAACAAAATCCCAAAACTACAGATGTTGGCGTGGTTGTGGAGAAAGGGAATACTTCTGTACTGCTGCTGGGAGTGCAAGCTAATACATCCCTTTTGGAAAGAAGTATGGAGAATACTCAGGGATCTAAAAGTAGACCTCTACTAGGTGTATATCCAAAAGACCAAAAGTCAATTTATGATAAAGATATTTGAACCAGATTGTTCATTGCAGCTCAATTCATAATAGCCAAGTCATGGAAGAAGCCTAAGTGCCCATCGACCCATGAATGGATTAATAAATAGTGGTATATGTATACCATGGAATATTATGCAGCCTTAAAAAAAGATGGAGACTTTACCTCTTTTACATTTACATGGATGGAGCTGGAACATGTCCCAGTTAGTGAAGTATCTCAAGAATGGAAGAAAAATATCCAGTGTACTCAGTACTATTATGAAACCAATTTACAATTACTCACACTTTCATATGTAGAATAGATCACAACTATGGCCCAGGAGGGAGGAGGGGGAAGGGAGGGGAGGAAAGGGATGAGGTCAGATCGAGGGAGAGTGGATAGTGGGATCATACCTAGGGTGCCTAATGCAAGGGTACATGTTGGATCTATTAAGTATAGAGTATAAATGTTTTAACACAATAATTAAGTAAACGAGATGAGGTATAAACCAGTGTGTGATGTAAGGGTTCCTAATTCTATATGAAATCAGAACATTGTACTCCATAAATGCATTAATGTATACATGATCTATGTGTTTATGATTTAATAGAAATAAATACCCGGGCCTATAGTAATGGAGTTAATGATCCCACGTAATGGTAAAAAGCTTGCACAAATCATGGAAGCATTGCAAGTTAACAAATGTTCATATGAACGTAGTGCAGTGTGATGTAGGCCTCACCAGGGAAGCCGCTCCTGTCTTTTACTTTTGTTTGCTTGCTTCTTTTGAGGAAATAGGTTTCTTCCTTACTTGAGCTGCTTAAACAGTAAAGGGCAGCAAACCAGAACATCTCCCACAGCTGGAAATCAGTAACAGCCAACTGAGGCAGAGGAGTGTGGTGGCTCCAGAGGCAGGCAGGCAGGCGTGGTGTTAGATTCCAGCTTTACAACTTACTAGCTGAGAGATACTGGGTATATCACCTCATCTCAGCAAGTCTATTTTCTGCTTCTGCTAAATGGACTTAAAGTCACAGAAGGATGAAACGAGATAATGTATGTCCAGCCCCCAGCACAGCACAAACTCTGACCCTTCCCACCTGCCATGTCCAGGCTGCCTTAGCTGCCAGGCCCCCTATGTGAGGGCTTGTCCTCGCAACCACTAAGAGCGAGGCACTTTTTTAGCAGCTCGTAATTCTTTTCTTCTCAGCTAAAGCTCTCTGCTGTCCCTCTTCCTTTACTCCTGAACCTTCACTCCTATGTCTAAGGATATATCTCAGAACCTCAAAGGCTTTCCACTTTCCAATAACTTCTTTTATATTCTAAAGAAAAATATAAAAAGTCGTCAAGAAACACTAACACTACACTTGGACTTCGTTCTCTGCTTCCCTTTAAAACACAGGTAGGAACACTGCTCCCTTCTTTCTCTCACCTTTCACCCGTGAATTCCAGTACTTTGAATCCTGTCCTTTGCTAGCTGTTGAATTCTCCTGTCCAGGGAAGGAACCTGTGTGCTTAAAAAGGAAAAGAAAACACCTCTCTTTTCTATAGTTTCTGCATCACTGAGTAGTCATTAAGTAAATTCAGTGTTTTAATGCACTAACAAAAACATATGATTGTTTAACAGAGTATATTATGGAAAATGGTAGTATTAATAGTCTCTGCGGAGTTCTAGTTGGGGAAAAGTACATTATAGCATTGCCAAGGCAGGGGGCTGTTTCTGTGTGTGAAAATAAGTTACTGACATTGTGCATCATTTTTATATCTTTTTTATATCTTGTTGCTAGGTAACAAATAAGAATGTAGTTATTGCAATAGTGTCTACTTCCTTAGTGTTGCTTTTTTTTTTGTAAAGCCACTGCTTAATTCTGTTAAATTAGCCTTGTTTATTGATTGTGAGGTTTTTCCTGACGGTATTGATTGAGGTTCATACATCAGCTCAAAAGGAGGGGGAGGGGCAGGCTTGTGTTTGTAACTAGATCACATGCATTAGTACCAATCATTAGTTTTCTTGTTCATCACTCTATGTTTTCATACAGAGACAGGTAGAGTTCTGGTACCCTGGGATGTCATATCCAAAGAACTACAGTACGTTGTGGACAGAGTCTGCCAGTGAACCAAATGAATAATTGTACCTGATTTGCCAGAACAAGCTTCCTATTACTGAAGGTCCTGAGACCTCAGATTATTTCTTTGTTTACTTTTTCCTGAAGTATGGCTCTTGTTGCTGCCTCTGTTGACTTGTTCTTGATTCCTGCCATTTCATTACATCAGTGTCTATACCCACAGTTGCAGAAGAAAATTCGGGAGTGGTATGCAGAACAGGTGGAAAGAGCGAGGAAATGTGAATTGTAAATTCTCGTGAAACAGAATTCTAGCCTCTCTTTTACTCATTCTTCCAAGGTTCCTAAGCCCTTCTACTACATCTAGGTGCTCTGGTTGCCTCCTCTTCACCCTGTTGGTGAGGGAGGATTCCAGCTCCACAGTAATGGGACAGCTGAACACATGACACCTGGCACTAGACAGATAAGATTGACGGCAGTTGATTAGTCGCATAGACTCACAGGCTGAGAGAGGAGAATTTAGGGCCATACAGGGGCTGCGCTTGGGAACAGAACCAGCAAGGGCTGTAGGAGGCTGGCTTTGTAGTAGTAAGAGGATGAGGTGACCCTTGGTCCCCACAGGAAGATGTGATTGGCTTGTTGGAATGATTCCGCAGGTTGGCAGGGGACTAAACACACTACTCAGGGAAGAAGAGCAGAAGCTGTGCCTGGCATCTTTAATGAAGAGGATCTTGGCTGGGGACCTTATCCACTGGGTGACTGCAGAGAGGGAATTTGTAGTTGGGCCATTTGAGGCCCTTCTGGTATGACCAGATGTCAAGCAGCACATAATAGTGACTCCATTTTAGGACTTAACACCACAGCATCAGATGATGAAATTTGTTCTTTAACCTTAGAGTGAAAAATCCAGGAGCAAAGAGTGCAATTTTCAGTTTGGGACTCAGTATCAGAAAGACCTGATACTTTCTCTGCTGAGATAGTAGAAAACTGAATGGTCTGTATGGGACATAATAGTTCTCCATTCTAGGAGGAACAGAAACTGGGTGTGTTGGTAGGAAGTCATGCGTTAGGTATGTGGTTATTTCAAAGCCTCCCCAAACCTGAGATTCTATGATCATAGGACTTTAAGAACTAACAGTCCACATGTCATTTTCTCTTTCCCGTCCTATGCACCAGTCCCCTGCCATCCAAGATCTTGCTTCTCCTTTTATGAGGTGACAACCGGGTAATCTGATGAACTAAATTTGTATTCACAAGTGGCACGTTCAACTCATGCAGTGTTAACAGCAGCCTTGTCTCAGTATTTTTCAACAATTGCAAAGAATAGGTCTGGTGGTGCCAGTAATATCACACAAGCAAAGCAGGAAGCATTTAAGGGTTAAGCTATGACATCAAGGTCTCACAGTCAAGTTTGTGAACTCTCCTAGGAAAAGTGCTACACACCTCATTGCTGACTATCACTGTGGTCATCTTCGAAGTACTCCCCGTGGCCATCTGGTGACCATAGGGATATCCAGCAGTGAGGTAGGGAGCACTTTTCCTAGGATGAGGTCACAAACGTAGGTGTTTGACCTTGTATGCCATCCTTTACAGCTCTACAAAAGCCTAAAAGTTAGCTTTGAGCACTTAATCATGATGTCGATAAATTCCTGAGGTCGTGATCCAACTCTGTGATAAACCAGGAAGTTTCCATGTACTAACACATCCCAGAAGTATGTCTCTTTCTTCAGAAATGGTGAAAATACTCAAAATACAGAATACTCAAATGTTATACCATTGATTCTAAATTACATTCCTATAAGGATTTACCATTCAACATGGAGTGCTTAGTATTTGCTAGACAGTGTCCTGGGCTTCATTCTACTAACTGGTTTCCCAACAAAGATGCATGAAGAAAAATGCTGGTGAGTTTTAATCGTGAATGAGGGTGGTGACTGCAGGCATCTGTAGAGGGGATGGCAATCCTGAGGTTAGGAGGTCTGCTACTGCAGGTTCTGAGACATCAAGGTTATTCACCTCACTGGTTCTATTGTAGGAGGTTCAACTGGGATTTCCCCCTTAAGTCAGTGGAGTGTATTGGGTCTGTCTGGTGGTTGCATCCTCCTCCACGCTCCTGGGACTACTAGGCACATGCTCCCATCACAGAATGGAGCACATATACTGTTATGCTCATTTGTGTGTCTGCCCTGTTCCTGGAACATGAACTCCGCGAGGGTAGCCGCTATTTCCTGCACTGTGTGTGTTATATCTTTGGTGCTCAACACACTGCTTCACTTCTAGCAGACAGAAGCTCAATAACTGTTGATGGGAGTAATTAATTAATGAATTGAACATTAACCTACTGCAGACGAATTCACAAGATGACTACTCCCAGAGCAGTCTGTGGAAACTAGGCTACTCTAGAAACCACGCTGATGGGATCTGACAGATGCAGACCTTATTTATCACAGCCTGTGCAGTGCAGGATTTGAAGGTTCAGCCTGTGGTTTACTATAACTATTCCACTTGTTTTTTTTTCCTGCCATCTCCATGAGGTATATTCTTTTATTTCGTGTGTGTGTTTCTCATTTTGTCCAGAACAAGTTGTCATTTGAGAATGATCTTTATGAATACTTGCAAGTTAAACTGTTGAGTTTTGAAAGATGTGTTGGTTACGTTTGTTGTCAAGAGACAGATACATTCTGGTCTATGAAAAGGGCAGACAAATGTTCCTCCATCGTGTGTGTGTGTGTGTGTGTGTGTGTGTTGTGTGTGTGCGTGTGTGTCTGTGTGTAGGGCTCCTGCAGGCATTCAGCACAATTGAGAAGACATTTCCTGTGCTGATCAAGTGCCCTCCTGGAATTCATATTTTACAAGAAGAAGCAGGCATACACATAATTATGAGAGAATGGCATAGAGTTCTATTATTAAGCATGTACAGAGTGTTGTTATAGGACGGAATAGGGATTGTTCTGCACAGGACATAATCAACTGTTGTGTTGATTGTGGTCAGAAAAATCAATAATTGATTACTAGATTACATGATGAGGACTATTTCCTCAGGCACCAAATTATAATGATTTATTAGATTTTTTTTAAAAACTTCTCAAATCCAATACTGCCCATATTCTCTTTGTGTTTTATTTATTGGCTCCTATGTCTGCCTAAATAACATAAGGCCAGAGAACACATCTGCCCCCTCCCTTTCTCTCCAGCATCGAGTTAATTATAGTCCTGCCGATATAATATACTTCTAATTGATAACAAAATTATTCTCTTTACATTGAAATTAAATGAGGAGAGGTGGATTTTTTTTCTTATTATGAAGAAGGTATGTAGTCAACAATTATTTTTTTTTTTTTTTTGAGACAGAGCCTCAAGCTATCCCCCTGGGTAGAGTGCCATGGCATCATGCTCACAGCAACCTCCAACTGCTGGGCTCAAGCAAGTCTCCTGCCTCAGCCTCCCAAGTAGCTGGGACTACAGGCGCCCGCCATGACACCTGGCTATTTTTTGGTTGCAGCTATCATTGTTGTTTGGTGGGCCCGGGCTGGGGATTCGAACCTGCCACCTTAGATGTATGTGGCTGGCGCCCTAGCCGATTGAGCCACAGGCGCCGAGCCAACAATTATTTTTTAAAGTAACATGATGGGGAGGCTGAGAGGCAAGAGGATCATATAAGCCTAGGAGTTTGGGGTCGCTGTGAGTTATGACACCATGGCACTCTACTCAGAGGGACATAGTGATACTCTATCTCAAAAAAAAAAAAAAAAAAAAGGTAACCTTATACCTGTGAAACCAAGCGTAGATGTATGTATTTTAGGGGGGCAGAATCAGTTAAATTATTTCCTGGATTTACTAAAACATCAGCTAGTAAAGACTTTCCTGCCAGTCATCACTGCCCCTTACTTGCAGTCAGTTGCATTAAGGAAACTTTTAATATAAAGGGAAGTAGGTTAGAAATGTAGTCAGACCTCATGAACGTTGGATGAGAGATGTCTTTTTGTCTCCTTTTCCTCATCCAGCAGCTGGGCTCTTGAAAGTTTTTAATACCTTCATAAAATAAAAATCCATTGAAAAGTTTAAAGATATTCAATACATCACATGAAGTAGCCCGTTTACTTGATTTTAAATTGTATTTTCAGTTAAAATGATTTTTAGAAGACCTAAGTCATGAGCTTTAAAAGTTGCCTACTCATATATGCATTATTCATTTAAAAAATAATTTCCATAACTTTTTAAACTTGGTAATTACATGTTGTAATTACATAATTACACATTCTAATTATGCAGTTAAATCAGATTACAGTAATTATGTAATTATATGGTAATTGATACGTAATATACATGTAAAAACCTGCATATGTATGTATTTAACAAAGGAAATCATCCTGTGGGAGGTGATTGTGGGAAGAGTAGCTAAAGGGAACAGAAAACAAAGGAACTTAGCTAATTAATGACTTGAAATAATGTAGAGATCCCCACATAATTATATGTAAGTGCTCATGCTAAGCCTTTGTGGTCACCATTTCTACTTTTCTGGTCAGAGGTGAAGCTGGAATTCAGGGAGATGAGTCCTGGAAGTAGATGTTAAGTTTGTGAGATAGCTGGTGGAGACTTTTTAGCAGAGCAGACTCCTTTCCTGTATGCAGGAGGACATGGGCTCTGTGGTAGGAACTTGCCACTCCCTGCAAAGTCGAGTGGCGTGTGTATACTCATGCAAGCAGTCTCCAAGTTACAAATATTTGACTTAACGTACAACTCGCACTTACAAACATGGGCTATTACAGGTAATAGGTAAATAAATGTACTGGTTTCAACTTACATACAAATTCACCTTTAGAACAAAGAACCTATCTCGTTCGTTACCCCAGGGATTGCTTATGTATGACAACTCTCTTCTTGTTCCTGGGGTGATCTTGCTTAGGGGTCTGCCTCTGCCTCTCTAGTCAGTAGTGCTACTGGCCTTACTTTCTCTACTGTATCCATAGTCAACCAAAATCTGCAGCAATAAAGAACCAGGTTAAAGAAAACATGAGAATATACCTTGTATCACAGTTGGATGATGGTTAGAGAAGTTAACCTATATAATTACAAGAAATCAAAGTTTATGTACTTTGAAATTTCTGATAAATTTTTCAAAATTATTTAGCTGATTTTGATGAATGAAACTTTGTTGGAAATTTATAGAAAGTCCTCCATGTGGGTGGTGCCTGTGGCTCAAAAGGGTAGGGCGCCAATCCCATATGCCAGAGGTGGCGGGTTCAAACCCAGCCCCAAGTCCTCCATGCATCCAGTTTAAATTATGTAGAATCAGAAGGAAATATTATTTTTACTTTTTTTTTTTCTGGTAAGACAGATTCTGTCTCTGTCACTCAGGCTGGAGTATGGGGTACAATCATAACTTTCTGCAACCTCAAACTCTTAGACACAAACAATTCTCCTGTATTGGTCCCCTCCCAAAGTGCTGGGATTATAGATGTGAGCCCCCATACCTGGGTCATCTTTACGTTTCTTTATTGAGGTACACTTAACATACAGTAAACTGTGTGTAGTTAGAATGATTAGATAAGTTTTCACACTTATATCCATGAAAACTTTATTTCATCAAGATAATGACTATACCTATCATTCCTGAATTTTTTCTCAGACTTCCTTGTAATTTGTCTGTTTTGCCCTTCCCTGCATGCCTCATGGACATCCAGGGATCACCACTGGATCTGCTCTCTGTCACTACTAGTGAATTAATTATGTTTTCCATTCTGTCTGGTAAGAACAGCCTCTTCCTGGTTCTCTGTAAGCACCTGATATTTTTCTCTCAGTAATCTTTTCAGATGATTCCTTCCCATCCTCAGATTACGTCTTCACATACTCGTGCTACTTAGAACTCTGCCGAGTACTCAAGCAGGGTGTCTGCACTCTCCAGGATTCTCTCTGTGCACTATCTCCTCTCTGGTGCTCTGTCCTGCAAACTGTAGTCAGCTTGTTCTCCCCAGACTCTTGGTTCTGGGTGTCCACAGCACTTCACCACGATTTCCTCTCCCTGGATTATCACCTGGAAAATCTTTATGCAGGAAGCTAAAGCAGAAGTACAGCTTGCCTCTGTAGTTTTCCATTTCCCAGGAGTCAAGTCATTGCTTGCCTAATGTCCAGTGCCTTGAAAGCCTTTGTTTCATACATGTATTCGCTCCAAATAGAAAAATTTTAGAATTAGAATCTATTTTCTTAAGAGAAAAACAAATTTATGGTACACAATATAATAAATTATAGCTTTATAACAAATAATGCGTTTCTGAGTATAGCGTGTTCATTTATGTCCCTTGCAGTGCATATAGCAGTAGGCTATTAAATACAGTTCAGTGGGAAAACTGCAGATGCTTTGACAACCTGATTCTCCACAAACTTTGGTATGTTTGCTTAGGTCATAAAATACAGAAACTTTCCACACTGAGATTTTTTTTTTAACATTTTATAATTCTCATTTTCTGAATAGGTTTTGAGTGTGGTTGAGACTTTGAAGAGGAAGAAATAGGGTGATTCAGTGTTAATAGGCCTTGTGTCTTCTTTACCTTTAAAGGTTTCTATTAAATATATTAAGGAAAAATATAGATGTTGAACAATCTCCTAAGTTGCCTTCTATCCCTTGTCCTTAATCCAATTTTTCAAAAATATTGCCTCTCGATTAATATTTACAAAACATAATGCTTTGTTTTTTCCCTCACTTTCTCAAACACCCAGTCTATATGGGAGGCAACATGTAAACAAATTAGTAGAATACCATAAGGCATATGCCAAATGAAGAATAAAGCAATATATAGACATAGAGGAAGGTGATGTTTTAGCTACTTGGAGGGCAGAAGAGAATCAAGAAAAACATCACTGTAGAGGTATTGAAACTTAAGGAATTGGTGCAAAGTCAGGAAGGAATGAGAGCCTAGAAGCTAAGCCAGAGAGTATGGCAATGACAGAGAGCCCAGTTTTCCTGTGATTATCCTGCTTGATGCTTTTTGTCCCAGCATTCCTTCTGCTTAACATTTTAGCCCTTCATTTTAGCACTTCAGAAATATCCCAGTATAGACAATAAATTATATAATCAGCGTGGAAGAATTTTAAGCTAGAGACTGACATCATCAGGTTTGCACTTTTGAATGATGACTCTGGTTCCTCTGATGAAGTAATAAATGGTATTGCCTTCCTGCTATAAACCTCTAGAAAACTGCACAAAAGAAATGTAGTTACTGTTGTTAGAATTGGTAAACAGTACAGAATCATGATCTTGTGAAGGGAAATAAATTAGATGACTACCACAGTCATCTCAGATTTATGCTCAGAGATGCTTTCTAGACTGTAGTGAAGAAGGAGAGGTTCAGGCAGGAGCCAGAAGTCTCACTAAGTTGAGGGGAAATAGAACAGACTTTGGAGAGGCCTAGGTAGCTGTAATTTGTTGGGCAGAATGCTAAAGTGGAGCTTTCAAAGAAAGAGTTCCTGAAAGGAATCTGTATAGGGGAGCTCTTTGAGTCTTTGGCTAAATACTAATCCTTCCATGCATAATGTGAAACTCTACAAGGCCAAGCAAATAAGAATTGCCATGGAGCTCTGAGATGAGCAATTGTCATACCTCACATAAAGTGAAGGCACACTTAAATTCTCATAAGCCATAATGGAAAGAGCTCATTCAAAACCCAGAGCATTCAGTAGAGATACTAGGCATGCCTTAGTAATAAAGCTAAGGTATTTCTAGAGTAGAGGAATTAGTCCTACCTAAAAAAATTAAAATAAGTTTTGAAAAGATAAACTTGATCCATAAGTAATGTAATTTCCAGATAAACCTATCCATCAATCTCTGAACAAAGATGAAAAGCTAAAGCAATCATCAACAACCCAAATATTAAGCATCCAATCCAAAATTGTTAGAGAAGCAGCAAAATGTGGTCCATATATAGCAAAAAGAAAATTGGTTGCTAACATTCTCAGAAACAAAAGAGAGAATAGAATTATATTTAAAGGCTTTACAAGAGCTAATACAAATGTACTTGAAGATTGAAAAGAAAAGATGAACACAATAAGCAAAGAAATAAAGGATACAAAATGGACCACAAAGCAGAAAAATACACTATGTTAAATTTAAAAGTCACTGCACAGACTTATTAGCAAACTGATACTTCAGAAAATAAAAATCACCAAAGTTGAAGACATAGCCAAGGAAACTTTCAAAGAGAGAAAAAAGACTGAGAAATTAAAGAATAGAACCCCTTGGCTCGGCGCCTGTGGCTCAAGTGGCTAAGGCGCCAGCCACATACACCTAAGGTGGCGGGTTCGAATCCAGCCCGGACCCGCTAAACAACAATGATGGCTGCAACCAAAAAATGGCCAGGCATTGTGGTGGGGCCTGTGGTCCCAGCTACTTGGGAGGCTGAGGCAGGAGACTTAATTGAGCCCAGGAGTTGGAGGTTGCTGTGAGCTGTGATGCCACAGCACTCTACCCAGGGGGACAGCTTGAGGCTCTGTCTTAAAAAAAAAAAAACGAATAGAACCCCTGTGGCCTCTTAACAGTATTTAGGGTCTGTCATATGTGTAATTAGATTCCAGAAGGAGAGGAAAGAAGAGGCAGAAAAAAATAATTTGAAGAATCAAAGTCCTCCATGTTTGATAAAAACTATAATTCTACAGATTCATGGATTTCAACCAATCCCAAGTAGGATAAACATAAAGAATATCCCATTGTACTCAAAATGCTAAAAATGAGTAAGAGAATTTTTAAAACAACTAAAGAAAAAAATCTACAAATAAAGGAACACACATAAAAACATGACTGCAACCTTATCACTGAAGATGGTGCAAGCACCACCAGGATGGGATGTTAACCTTTAAAGAGTAGAGGAAAACATCCTGTCAGCCTAGAAATTTTATCCAACAAAAATATTTTTCAAAAATAAAGGCAAAGTAGAGTTTTTCAATAAACAAAAGGTGACAGAATTCGTTGATAGAAAAAATGGATTAAAGCAATGTTAAAGAAGAGTCTTCAGGAGTAAGAAAAATAATGCCAGATAGAAACGGTGAGGAGCTCTTTTCTCTTAAATACATTGGTGAACATAAATTGTTTTCCTAGTTTTACTTTTTAAAATAACTGGCAGTCTAAATAAAAAGGATATCCATTTATTGAAGGGTTTGTAACATTTATAGAAATAAAATGAATGACAACAGTTATTTAGGACAACGGGTAAATAGAGGTTATTGTTGTCAAGTTCTTAATAAGAGCTGTACATGATGACAGACACTGATAAACTGAAGGTCAGTATTATGAACTGAAGAGTTGCTGCTTAAAAATTAAATAGAAGAATGACAAAGGGGCTAATAATGGAGAAAAAAAGTAAAAGATTCAATTAACATTCAAAAAGGCAAGAAAAGAGAAGGAAAGGAACATAGAACAGGACAAATAAAAACCTAACAGGATGTTCATGTAAGTGCCTTAGATGAAAATGGTATAACTGAAAGGCCAAAAATGTTAGAGTGGATATAATAAAAGCAGAGGTTAACTATATGCTGTCTGCATGCTTTAACTATAAAGACAAGATAGACAAAGGATGAAAAAATACAGTAGAACCTCCATAGTTGGCTTGGCGCCTGTGGCTCAACTGGCTAGGGCGCCAGCCACGTACACCTAAGGAAGCGGGTTTGAATCCCCAGCCCGGACCCGCCAAACAACAACGACGGCTGCAACCAAAAAATAGCTGGGCATTGTGGTGGGCGCCTGTGGTCCCAGCTACTTGGGAGGTGGAGGCAAGAGACTCACTAGAGCCCAGGAGTTGGAGGTTGCAATGAGCTATAATGCCACGGCACTCTACCCAGGGGGACAGCTTGAGGCTCTGTCTCAAAAAAAAAAAAAAAAAAAAGAACCTCCATAGTTGATCACCTCCCTACATGACCCGCCTCAAGTTGGCCTAACATTCATAGACCAGACGAGCACTACATGTATGTATCAGTGTCACAGTTCTAGTTCCTTATGTTGACCAGTTACAGTCCCTTGAGTGGTCAACTTACAGAGGTTCTAGTGTACATAACTATTAATATAAAGAAATGTTGAGGGACTATACCCATTCAATGGGTAGGTATTTCATCCTACATAATTTATCTGTTATACATTTGTCAATAGATATTTTGGGGTGTTTGTTTTTTGAGACAGAGTCTCACTTTGTCACCTTGGGTAGAGTGCTATGACATCATAGCTCACAGCAACCTCAGACTCTGGGGCTCAAGTGATCCTCTTGCCTCAGCCTCCCAAGTAGCTGGGACGACAGGTACCTGCCACAATGCCTGGCTATTTTTAGAGATGGGGGTCTTGATTTTTTTGCTCAGGCTGGTCTCAAACTCTGCAAGCAATCCACCAGCCTCACCTCCCAGAGTGCTAGGATTATAGGCGTGAGCCACTGTGCCCAGCCGATCAATATTCAAACTTGAATTTTCAGTTTAAGGTATTATAAATAAAGCTGTTATCATGTGCAGGTCTTCACTTGGACATATGTTTTCTTTTATCTGGGGTAAATACCAAGGAGTAGAATTGCTATACATTTTTCAGGGTTGTAGATTGTTGTGTATGTATCATGCCTTGGGACTATTGACATTTTGAACTAGATAATTCTTTGTTTTGGGGACAGTCCTGTGCACTGCAGGATATTCAGAAGCAGCCTTACCCCCACCCACTTATATGCCAGCAGCACCCCCTCTGTTGTGACAACCTAAATTGTCATCATGCATTGCCCATGGTTGAAAATTGCTGTAGAATTCAGCAAGTACTTCATGAATATTGACAATAAAATTGTAAAAGAAAGCAGTGCTTCATAAAGGAAACATTATTTTCCTTGGATACATGAGTATTACTCAGAGTTCCTTTACCAGGGGAGAAGTAAATCTTACATATCTCTCATTCATTCACAGAAGGTTCTATTTAAGTGGCTTTCATTCAAAAATTCCAAAGCATTAAGGTCCATTGTATATAGATGTTGAAAAGCATATGGTAATTTTATTAAGAGCTTTTGGTTGTTTTTTTTGTGGGTGTTACTGTCAGACACTCTAGTTACATTAATATGGTTCTTACGCATGTTTTTGTGGGCACTCCAGTTACTATAGGGGCTTTTCCAACAGTTTAAGATTCTGATGTAGCTGTCACATTCCTTCCCTTATCTGTGCTGCATATACATTTTTGGACAAGAAATATTAGCTTGCAGTATTTTCTAAGGCAGGTTGGTAAATGCTTAAGTAGTCATTTTGTTGGAAGAATTTATCACAGGCAAAAGAGAGTTTCACATGGGAACGTATGTAATTTCTGATGAGCAATCACTTTGCATTTATTTTTACAGGAGCTGCCATCAACAATCTAATTTTAGGTATCATCACCAGGGTCCGTGCATATGTAATTTTGACTGGATCTACATTTCTTTCATTGTTGAAATTAGTTGAATGATTCTGTAATTTTCTTTAAAATGCAAAGAAGATCATTTTGTAGCTATCTTTTAATTTGCAGAGCTTGTGCTTCTGCCACTGATGTTTATTTTTCCTGATAAGACTTAAAAATGTGTGAGAAGGACTCAGCTCTGTAACTTCCTTGAGCACTATCACCACCAGCCTCTCCTGGCATGACCCGTTCTCAGTGCTGATTGTCACTATGTCCAAATAAAAATCTCTCCTGATGCTGGAGGGAGAAAGAGGTTAGGCTATCATCCAAGCAGGTGAATCGCAATATGTGTCTGGAAAGGCCTGGTGGAAGTTCCAAGAGAAGGCAGCCTTATTGTCATTCTGGACACATTTTCATCATTTCTAGTCTCTAGGAAAGAAGACAGAACCGGTGGCCTGAGTCTTCAACAACTTCTTACTAAAAAATGAATTCCAAGTTTGTATGAAGCATTTCATAGACAGTCATGCATTGCTTAACAGTGGGATGGGACGCATTCTAAGAAATGCATCAGAGTAATTTCATCATTGTGCAGACATCACAGAGACTACTTGCCAAATTTAGGTGGGACAGCCTACACATGCCTCACCTAGATGGTATGTCCTAGTGCTCTTAGGCCACAAACCTGGGTATCATGTTACTAAATACTGTCTGCAATTATGACACAATGGTAAGTATTTGTGTATCTAAACATATCTAAACATAAAAGGGCAGTAAAGATACATTGTTATAAAGTTTTAAAATGCGGGCTCGGTGCCTATTCATCAACCGGCTAAGGTGCCAGCCACGTACACCTAAGGTGGCGGGTTCGTAATCCCCAGCCCGGACCCGCCAAACAACAATGACAGCTGCAACCAAAAAATAACCAGGCGTTGTGGTGGGCGCCTGTGGTCCCAGCTACTTGGGAGGTGGAGGCAAGAGACTCACTTGAGCCCAGGAGTTGGAGGTTGCTGTGAGCTGTGATGCCACGGCACTCTACCCAGGGGGACAGCTTGAGGCTCTGTCTCAA
>CAUYTI010096725.1:0-32913 GCA_963575145.1 Galago senegalensis | reverse complement strand
TTTATTGTCTCCCTCTACCTAATGATTCTCATTTCCACATTCATCTTTATGTTGCATTTATTAACACATGGCTTTTTAAAAAAAATTTTGCTTTCAATTAGCTTTCAATCTTCTTAGTTTGAAGCTTTTTTTTTTTTTTTTGATTTTGTTTTGCTTTGTTTCTTTTTTTTGGATACAGAGTCTCACTTTGTGGCCCTCAGTAGAGTACCGTGTAGTCATAGCTCACAGCAACCTCCAACCCTTGGGTTTAAGTGATTCTCTAGCCTCAGCCTCCCAAGTAGGGAAGACTACAGGCACCTGCCAGAATGCTATTTTTTGGTAGAGATGGGGATCTCACTCTGGCTCATGCTGGTCTCGAACCTCTGAGTTCAGGGCAATCCACCCACCTCGGCCTCCCAGGGTGCTAGGATTATAGGCATGAGCCACCACGCCTGGCCAACATGTGGCTTTTTAAAGAACTTTCTCCATCATTTCACCATGTAGGTGACTCACATTGTAGTTCCCAAGGTCGGTGACTGGAAGGAAAGCTCTGAGGCACAGTTTTCAGATATTTAATCATTTCAAAAACACTTGCCTGTCCCTTTATTCCACGTCTCCCAGAAAGTGAATTATGACCCATTTTCAGATGAAGAAAATGCAGAATGCAAACACTAAGCATTTAAGGGCCTGCTCAGCTGGTACATGGATATCAAGTTCAAGTGTTTCTGAACAATTTGTTACCCTGAGTTTTTTAACCTGAGTGTTTGACCTTGGTAATGGCATTTCCTGTTACTTACTACCTGTGTTGGCCTTTAGCTTTTGCTGTCTGGATGCCTTAACTTTCTTTCCTTTTTTATTCTCAATTAATCTGAGGGTCCATATGATTAGATTACATTGTTTGCATTTGTAAGATAAAGTTAGAGTTGTAGTTGAGGCCTTCACCCTGAAGTGTGCCGTATACCACTACACGGTACCCGCCCCGCCAGGCGAGAACTTCCCAAACACCATCTCCCTCTCCCCCCTTCTTGAATTTAATTTTCTGTCTTGTGGGCCTGTAGTTGTTGATCTACTAATTGATATTTTTCCCCTTGACTATCAGATAGGCAAGAAAAACATGCCAATGAGTTTTATTAATGAAAGCAGGGATCAAGCCTGTTTTCCAGTGGTTTTTGAACTAAGTACCTCAGGCCGGTCTTTCTAATTTCCTTACTTTTGTGGTTGCTCAATTTTTAAAAATTAATTAATTGATTTATTTTTAATCTCCCACTGTGATTCTTGTTTAATTTTTTATCTCAATTGCTAATAGTATATATTCACATTATAAATTTGATTCTTTTCTTAATTATCTCATGACACCAGTGGACTTCTATGATTTCTGTGTAAAGACTCATTTGGATCCAGAGTTTAGCTAATAGATACTTTGAAATGACAGTCATAATAATATCATTAATTGAAATGTGATAGATAGTAATCACTATTTTTCTCCTCCCTCCCTCCCTCCCTTCCTTCCTTCTTTCTTTTTGAGATAGGGTTGCTCTTTGTCACACAGTGGCTTTATTATAGCTCACTGCCGCTTATAACTCCCGGTTTCAAGTGATCCTTCTGCTTCAGCCTTCTGAGTAGCTGGGACTATAGGTGTGCATCACCACGCCTGTGTAATTTTAAAAATTTTTTGTAGAGACAGGGTCTTGCTATGTTGCCCAGGCTGATCTCAAACTTCTGGCCAGAAATCATCCTCCTGCCTCAACCTCCCAAAGTGCTGGGATTATAGGTGTGAGCCCCCACAGCTGACTAAGAAAGCCTGTTCTCAAGAGTTAACTATAGTTATCTATGCAGTGTTTATAGGCAAACTTACAGGCTTTGTGGAGAAAATGCATTTTCTGTGTGGCTCTATGCCCAATGACAGTCTTTCTGATTCTGTGTGCATTTCTTGGAGAGTAAAGTCCCACCCTCTTTTAAAAACTTGTTAAAAGTTACCCATTACAGCTAGGAATCAGAGTATGGAGCAAGAGTGTAATGACTCTGGCATAGGAAGAGAAACAGGAGATATACACAGGAGAATGTTATCTGACCTACTGAAAGGTGGGATTCTTGGGACCTGTTAAGTGCATGTAGAATTTGGTCCTGTAGTAACTTTCAGGGCTAAGTCCTGATAACCCACTTACAGGCTTATAGGCATAGAAATAGGAATTTTAACATCCGATACATGCACATAGATGCTTGCTTTGCTCAAGCAAATGTAACAATAATATCCTATAACAAGTTTTAACCTAGCCTTGCTCTCTTTGTTCTGAAGCAGTTGGGAAAATAAATAATTTACTATTTTGTGACTATTTTTAGGTATGACAGTATTTATTTTATTAATCAACAGAATAGGTACTTATTTTATTATGAATATTTATAGGTATTATAGTATTAGCACTATTTTTAAAAAGTTTTATAAAATCTAAATAGAAGAATAACTAGATTAGTAGAAAATACAAGCACTACATATTTTCAAATTATAAAACCTGACTTTATCAAGTATAACACATCTTCTTTTTTTTTTTTTTTTTTTTTTTGAGGTAGTGGCTTGCTTTGTCACCAGGGTTAGAGTGCAGTGGTATAGTCATAGCTCACAGCAACCTCAAACTCCTGGGCTCAAGGGCTCAAGAGATCCTCCTCCTTAGCCTCCCAAGCAGGTAGGGCTATAGGTGTGAGCCACCAGACCCAGCTAATTTTTCTGCCTATTTATCAACTCTCAGATTGGTCTTGAACTCCTGACCTCAAGTAATCCTCCATCCTCAGCCTCCCAAAATATGCTAGGATTACAGGTGTGAGCCCCAACACTGGGTTGCAATGTCACTTTGTTGCCTGAGAGCTAGCTAATGCACAGTTTCCCTTCCATCATTTTCTGTTTTTTCTTGTTATTTGTTACATTTTTGAGACACATGGCTCATAAACATTTTAAAATTACTTATCAAATCATAGACCAAAAGTCTATTTTTAGAATGTAATTTTAGAATTTCATTAAGCAGTAAACTCATTCATCATAAAACATCATGCATTGCTGTTTTAGACGGAATATTGAATAGCTCATATCCTTTGCTTAAAAATAGGCTTTTTTCCCCTCTTAAAGCAATTATCTTTTTTTCAGTCCAATTTTCTCTTCTGTGGTATTCAACAAGATGTCAGTTCCAATGAGTTTTTATTTTACGATGCTGATCATGAAAAGTCATCCCACTCTTTTTTCTATCTGCTTCCAAAGCTGTAGAATTTAATTTTTATTTATTATTTATTTTTTGACTTTTAGTCCAAAGCATATATATTCAAGGGTAGTGAAGTCTATCTCTACACTTTAACCCTCAGGTGATTGCTAAGAACAGGCTATTATGACTGTTAAATTTAAAAGGCAGTTAAGTGGTTAGGAACATAAATTTGAAACCAGATTTCCTGGCTCAAATTCTGGTTTTCTGGTTCTCATATTTGGTAACAGGTGACATTTGCCAACTCATTCACTCTGCTGTGTCTCAGTTTTCTTACCTGTAAAATGGGGGATAATAATAATACCTGCCTCACAAGGTTATTGTGAGAATAAGTGGGTCAATCTATGCCAAGCCCTTACAGCTCTGCCTGGCTTATAGTAAGTATGGTGTGGATATTTTTATTATCTTTAAATCCATTACTGTCCTTTGAAGTCTTAACAAATTCCAAATAATTACTTCACAATCAAAGACTTTTTACAACTTTTACTATGTAGCTAACGACGGCCCAACTCTGTTCATTTTCTGGAGACATTTTCTGTATGCACTAAAGTTTCCTTCCTCTTTTCAACCTTTTGTATGTTCATTTGCTTAATCAGTCATTCTCATTTTCTGAGCACTTATCATGGTGCTTGGGTAGTTAGGGAGGAACAAATAGAGACATTATCTGCAGCCCAGGAGCTTACTCAAATCTCAGAGGCAGGCAATAAATGTTAACAGGACAAGTTCAATTAGAAAGTTGCCTCCCCCCCCATTGATAATGTAAACATCATTTTGAAGCATGTCTACGAGGGCACACATGCTTACGTTACAATGTTTGCATTTGTTAGATAAAGTCCCTGTGCAGTTGTGTCCTACACCTATAGCGTGCCATGTACCCTTACATAAGTGGGAGCACACCATCCCCTCCTTCCTCCCCTTTCTTCCCTGCTTTGTCTCCCCACCCCCCAACTTGAATTGAATAGAGTTTTCTCCTTGTGTGGGAATGTATTATTAGTTTATCTGCTGGCTTCATATTGGTATTAAGTACGTTGGATATAAAGAACTTATTAAATAACAACTTAGCTTTGCTTTTAAAAATCCCTATATAAGGCCTGGCACGGTTGCTCACCCTGTAATCCTAGGACCGTGGGAGGCCAAGGCAGGTGGATTGCCTGAGCTTACAAGTTCTAGACCAGCCTGAGCAAGATGAGGCCCCTGTCTCTAAAACTAACTGGGTTTTGTGGTGGGCATCTGTAGTCCCAGCTACTTGGGAGGCTAGGCAAGAGAATCACTTGAGTGAGACCGTCTCAAATAAATAAATAAAAATCACTATACTTATTTAAATAAATAAGGTGGGGAAATTTGGTTTTGGAAATGGGCATAGAGATAATGGGTCAGCTGTCTTAATTCAATTCATTCGCCTTTCCCCCCACTGGTAAACAGCATTAATCTACCTTCTTATTGAAAAGTTTCACCATGACTCATTCTTAAATTTGGGAAATTCGGCTTTAGTTGCAAGTTTACCAGAGGTTCTCAGAATGCTCACACTTAGGAGTGTGGGAAAGGACGCAGCTGAACAGTAACACGTTAACAACATGTGTTGAGACGTCAGTTCCTTGCTGACTGTATACAAAACACAAATTTCTAATGGTTCTCAACGGCCCTGCTTCCTCTGTGGATTATGTAGGAAATACTTTAGTCTGAATAATTATTCCCGGGGGGAAAGCCTTTAAAATAAATTCACTTTATAGAGTGCGTGTGTCAGAGAGAGAGAGTCAGAAAGGGAGAGAGTCTAATTGTAGAATACTGAGTCAGTCACGCAGATATGCCTGGTGTAATTAAAGAACATAATTTGCAGGTAGCAGCCATATTTAATTATATGAAATACTCAGTATGCTATTTCCTGTCACTACATTGTTTAAAAATAAACCAATAGCAACAATAGACAGCTAATCCAAAGGTTCAGGGAAACAGTGGTGGAGGACTGAGCTTTCGTAAAACAAAACAAAACGGAAAACTAATGAGCAGGATGGTTGCAGAAGAAATAACTGTCCCCCGTTTGATGGAATTGTCTCGGCCAGTCAAGACCAAGTGGGTTATTGCCCCTCTGCTTCGTTTGGTTTGGATCCGTCAGTGCAGTGAACCTTTAGGAGTGGTGAAAGGATCCGTTTCCAGAATTCTCCCCAGTGGTTTTCGATCTGAGGCTGCTGCATGTGTTATCTGGGGGAGTCTGCCTATGTTTCCAACAATAACCTCCTTGCATCCTACCCTTTTGTAATTTTTGATGGTTTTGAATGATGCCACATCTCAGTCACATGCTTTCTATCCCTTCCAGAATCTACTTTTAGGGACTGTGAATGGGTGAATTTGCTGAAAGATCCATTAGTGTTCTGGAAAAGTCAGTCAGTTTCACATTAAAGTTCTTTTATCTTCATAGAAGTCTTTTTTTTTTTTTTTTAAATCAAGATTGGCTCAGACTAGCAAAAACTGATCTGAACAAATGCACCTTTACATGTGCCTCATAATAAACACAGTGAGGGGAAGGATGCCGGCTGTCAGGGCGCTGCTGCCTGGGATGGGAAGAACAGAGAGGTTTTCTTTTTCTTTCTTTCGTTCTTTTTTTTTTTTTTTTTGAGAAAAATCTCACTATGTCACCCTTGGTAGAGTGCCATGGTGTCACAGCTCACAGCAACCTCCAACTCTTGGGCTTAAGTGATCCTCTTGCCTCAGCCTCCCAAGTAGCTGGGACTACAGGCGCCCGCCACAGTGCCTGGCTATTTTTTTGTTGCAGTTGTCATTGCTGTTTAGCTGGCCTGGGCCAGGCTCGAACCTGCCAGCCCTGGTGTATGTGGCCGGCGCCCTAACCACTGAGCTACAGGCACTGAGCTGAAGATGTTTTCTAATAGGTTGAGGTGTGAGGTCAGCTAACTTTGGTGGTAAAGCATCATTTCTTTAAAAAGAAGGACACTCGTAGACCCCTCTCCCCCGCACTATACACACTCCTATATAAAGTGGGTGTCTTTCTCAGAGAAACACGAGGGTTGCCCTGCACATCAGTTATTTATTGAAAGCATGTAACTCCTAAAATAATAAATCCATCAAAAACAGGGTATATTAGATAGATTGATCTCAGAAAGTAGGGGAGTGAACATTTACAACAGTGTTGTTGAGATTTTTGTTGTTGTTGCAGTTTGGCCGGGGCCAGGTTCGAACCTGCCACCTTCAGGCACCTACCCACTGAGCCACAGGCACTGCCCCGGTGTTGAGATTTCTGTCAGGGTCGTATTCTAGTTTGTTAACCAAGAATGGGTTCTCTCTCTCTCTCTGCCTTCCCTCTCTGCTTGAAAAGACCCCTCTCAGTTCCCCCTACTGTTAACTTCCCATACACAACTGGCAGTCCCAAGTTAAACACACATTTATTTCTGAGTCCTATTCCTGGTAGATTCATTCTGTTTTATGATACACAATGAAGCAAAATAAATATTGTGAGACATTCTTCATGTAGGAGTTCAGGGTAGAAGTGAGCCTTCTCCAGTTGTGGAGACTGGAGGGTTAATACCGAGCCTGTCACCATCAGTGGTGTGTCAGGTCCTGGTTTGCCCAGAGTGTTCACCATGTGGCACTTTGAATGAATGAGCTGAGGAGAACACTTAGCTTTCCTTCTTCACCTTACCCCTCTGAGAATCATAATGTGACAGTCATTCCTTTTTGGGAATCTTCTTTTACTATTCAGGAACATAGGTATTGGGTCTGATGTGACTGGGGAAGTGACCTAGCTACGAACATAATATGCCCATGGCCAAAGCTATTTGGAAATGATCTCTTACTGGGAATCTTCCCAACAATCGTGATACACTTTAAAAGCACTTTTTATTTCAGAACATGTATCCGAGAGAGCCTGATTGAGAAGAATATTGCATTAGGAGATTGCTCTGCCCAAGACAACTGCTGCTCTGTTTCTTTTCAGATTTTAAAACCCAAGTTCCAAATCTCAGTCTGTAGTTAAGAGCTTCAAACAGTAATTACCTCTGTGAAAGGAGCAGAAGTCCTTAAAAGGGTCTGCCGGTCCCCCCGCCATCCTCCACAGGGCGAGCAGCGCGGCCCTAACCACTGATAACCCAGCTGCCCAGGAACTGAGTAAAGCCGGCTCCAAACGTCCAGCTGTCGACAGGCTTGCCTCGCTGAGAACACTGGTTAAATATAGCAGCGCGAGCTCAGCTCCTCACCAAGCCACTGCTCCGACAGGGCTGTGCGGAGAGCACAAGAGCAGAAACCTAATCTCAGAACCCAACGACACCTAGCAACAGTTGGAGAAACTTCTAAACAGAAGTCTGGGTGGGAGATAGATATACAGCAACCTCAATTCCTGCTGCCGGGGTTGCGGGGAGAAGAAGCTGCTTCCCCCCTCGCTACCAGTTTCCTGCATGACTTCAGCTATTGGCTAGTCCTGGGAGAGAAAGTGGGAAAAGCTTTTTTTTTCCCCCTCTGTATTCTTTTGGGCTGGATAGTTTTCCAGAACTCAAGTCTGCCTTGGGCTGTGGGGCAAGCCACGAGTTCTTCAAAGGATAATCTACCTCCAGAGAGGATATACCTTCGGTTAAAGCAGCTGCCGTCAGGTAAGACCAAAATAAATAGCTGCTGACTGTCAAGACGTTTCTCTTTCCCACAAGAGGAGCGTTCTCTCCCACCCTGTTTTGTCTGTTTCCTTTGATTCTTCCAGTTCTGCTGTGTGATAACATGTGCAGAAATTAATGATCATCACTGTTATTTTAAAAAGTCAGAAACATCAACTCTTAGAATTATACTGATTCCCTTTTAAACACAGAGCATCTTATGATGTTGTAACAGCCATCAAAATATTTCTGCCAACTTATCATTTGTCAGCAGGAATAGAAATAGGACAAAGGGTAATTTCGCAGCTCTTTTCACCTCAGGATGGCTAAGCAATAAAAAAGGATATTTTTCCTAGAAGCAAAATAACTTTCATTTATTGAAACTGGCTGAGCAGCTTGTGTGGTAAATGAGAGGAAAGTCCCGCGCGTGGTGTTGGCATTGCTAGACTTTTGCTGCTTTACATGTGTCCTAACTCTCTGATTACACTGGTACACCTTGTGCTGCTCCTGACCTCGATACACCATGGTCACCCCGAAGGCTTCTGACTAGGCACAAAATAGGGCTGGTATTACATCACTGCATGTACAGTTGTTAAATATAACGACTCAGGGGAATGTTATTTGTGTGTGTGTTTTAAATAAATTGACTAATTGCTTGTATTTAGACGTAACAAATTCTGTTTTCCAAAGCTTAAACTGAGTAAATAAGGAACAACATCCTTCTTAAGTTGCATGTATGTGCACGTGAATGTATTTACTGTCACGAGAAGGAAATCCTCCTTTCTCTCAGACGGTGTTCGTTACTCCTTTCCAGGAGCAATTTTATCAGAATTCCTTAGTGTGCTCAATTTCATGTCCGGTCTGACAAGTACATTGGTGATGTGGTTCATGTTGACACTGGATGATCTGTAGTGGGCTGGATTTGCATAGAAAGATTTTCCTTTAAGTGAACATGATAATCTGAATGAATCTTCTAAGGGCAATATCAAAGGTTATACAGAAACACTTTTTATAAGGAATTATTTTAGTCTATTTTGTCAGTGTAAAGAAAGAATTTACCCAAGGCCAGTTTCAAACACATTGTCGACAAGTAAGACTGTAGCAGCCTTTTCCAAAAATGTTCCTGTTTTGAGAAAAACCAACTAAAGCTTGTATGTTGTATGTTCAGGAAAATGAAATAGGATACACATTTCAGTACGTATTATGTTTCGCAATTCTGATTACTTGAATGGTTTACAAAGTAAATGTGCCAATTATACATAACAAATATGTACAAATAATAATAGCACAAAATGCACTTTGGCAGCCTTGTTTTTGAAGAATGAAACTCCTGGTGCGTTAGTGGAGATGAAATATCTTTGTCGTGAAAGAGTTTATGTTTTTCTTGTCTTTATCCTTAGAAGGGTCACACCGGTGGCTTACAAATAGATGTGTAAGGACAAAGCCAGAATCTGCCATGGTCCTAGCATGTAATTTGTTTTAAAGTCAGTGGGACAGTGTGTAAGCAGAGAAGCATAGCACTGGGCCCTATGTGAAAGCCAGCTTTGCTGATGAAGTGAATTGCTGAGTATCATTAATTTTCTTCATGGTTATAAGTTTTATTTACTTATTTTGAACACCAGAGACTGATGCCAGGTTCAGTTTCCTCTTGAGAATCAAGAACAGCTTGAGTGAAACCACGTGGTTCCCTCCACTACATCAACTACACAGCTCTGTTCACCTGTTGGCTCAGGTTCACATCTCCGTGTCATTTTGGAACCCTCCTTTCTCTTCTGCCTTGAGAGTCGTTAGATTCCTTTGCTGTGTCTTCTGCCACTCTGAGGCCCCTTCTCTTCAGCCGGCCCATGTAACAGTACTTGTCCCTTGCACCCTTCACTGCCATCCACGTCCTCTGGCCCACGACCATGAGGTCAATTATCTGAAAGCATCACCATGCCTGTGTCTGCTCTTCAGTTATCTTCTGGGACTCTGGTTGCTGCCAAAACACCCAGGCTGGGGTATTGTGAAAACTTTCAATCATGTGGCACCCACTTAGCTTTTCCAGTTTCACCACCACTGCCCAACAACAAGGCCCTTCTTCTTCAGGTGTTTCAGATCAGGGGCCGTTCTCCAAGCCTGCAGCCCGCACACTGAGAACATTACCAGGCTCTGCCTCTGCCCAGGTCACCCCCCACCTGGCCCACAGCTATTCACTCTTCCCGTAGAAACCTTGTCTGCTCTTTAAGGGGCACTGTGGTGTCTTCCATGGATCATACGTTTTAGAAAGAATTGCTTTAGCTGTTTGGTCCTCTGTTAAAATTAGGGTACTTTGGACTAGGGGTATTCCTCATTAAACTCAGAATAATTTTAAGAAGTCTGTGAGGTGCTAGGCAGTATCCTAAGCATCACTTGGCTTACGGACTCGGTGGATTCTCTGTTAAAATTTGTGGCTCTAGGCTCAGCGCCTGTGGCTCAAGTGGCTAAGGCGCCAGCCACATACACCTAAGGTGGCCAGTTTGAATCCAGCCTGGGCCTGCCAAAACGGCAATGACTGTTGCAACCAAAAAATGGCCAGGCATTGTGGCAGGCACCTGTGATCCCAGCTTCTTGGAAGGCTGAGGCAGGAGACTCACTTCAGCCCAGAAGTTGGAGGTTGCTGTGAGCTGTGATGCCACTGCACTCTACCCAGGCAATAGCTTGAGGCTCTGTCTCAAAAAAAAATAAAAAGAAAAAATTTGTGGTTCTAGATTTCTGATGATGATTACATTAAAAAGAATAGATAAGGATAAGACCAAGAGAAGCAACAGTAGGCATGGTTATTAGCTTTTTAACCTCAAAAATTTCTTAAGGGATATCTTAAAAGTTTTGCTATGCACAGAAAAGTTACCAGTAATTTTAACCATACTCATGACCTAACTTGATGATGATGTTGTATATCCCAAGAATTAAACAGAAAGGAGGGGATATAACAAGAGCGTATACACACCTGCCCAGACACGTGGACACACATGTCTGTAAATACTGTAACTCACTCATTTCCATCCTCTTTTGGTGCCAGATTCTATTTAGAGGTACCTTTGGTACAATTCATTATGGCCCCTTCTGTTTGTGGGTAATGGGTTAGCATCTGTCCTTGAATACTGAAACATTTAAATATGGCATGATCCATTTTCTGTTCTTCCTCTCTAGATATTTTTTTTTTAAGAGACATTTCTAGGTATTATCTTTAATCATTCATGAAACCTGTAGCCTTACTCTATGAGATAAAGCATGAATCAGGCCTTGAAAGCAATCTATTCTGTATCTATCAAAAGAAAAATGTTCCCTTTACATGTTAAGATGGTCAATAGGCTAGCTTTACTTGTGTAAATGGGTGTTCAAATGGATTTTAAAATGAAATTTTTAAAATGTTTAATATATTCTTTAAACAATGGTTTCCATTTTGTTACAAATTTTATTTATTCTTTAGAAATGAAACTTTGGGGTTTAATTCTAAATAATACTACTTGTGTTTTTATTTTTTTGGTAGGTGAGCAATTCTCTGTTAAACAGGCACCTTGAAATACATAATTTTAAAGTTTCTGTAGTGCTCACTTTCACTCATTTGTCTAATCTTATTTCTTTAGATTGTTTTAGGCAGCACCATGAGAAGCAAGGGGGGGGAGCTTAGGCTGAGATCTACTTCAATAGAAAGGTTTAAGACAGCAGTGCCCGACCTGTGGCCTGTGGGCCACGTGCTGATTTTGTGAGGACTTTTTTTGTTCATCTGTGGTGTTGGATATCACAAAATGTATGTGCAGACTTTTATTCTTTCTTGTTAATTAGTTTTCGTTAGTGTTTGTGTGTTTATTCATGTGTGGCCCAAGACAACTCTCATTCTTCCAATGTGCAACAGAAAAAAAAAAAAAAAAGATCAGACACCCCTGGTGTAAGAGAAAAAAGATTAGTAACAACTTGTTAGAAAAGCCTGTAACATTAATTACTTTAAATGTATATCAATAGAATGATAAGCTAATAAAAATATATTTGGTTTTCTTAAATCTAAGTTGAAGCTGCAACAACCAGGGTAAGTTCAAAAAAAGAGAAAAAGGGCGGCACCTGTGGCTCAAAGGAGTAGGGCGCCGGCCCCATATCCCAGAGGTGGCAGGTTCAAACCTGGCCCCGGTCAAAAAAAAAAAAAAAACTGTAAAAAAAAAAAAAAGAAAAAGAGAGAGAGAGAGGGACAGAAAAGACAGTAGCACAGGCAAGCCAGCTGGCCTGGATTCCAATTTCAGCTCAATGTGACCTTGGGAAAATTAATCTCTGTGCCTCATTTTCCTCTTCTATACAATAAGGATAATATTGCTATTTCCTCAGGGGGTTGCTTTGAAAATTAAGTGACTTACTAAAATTTACAGTTTATAATTTATTCTTCAATAAATTTAAGGTATTATGGCTTTACTACCCTACCTTAAATGGAGTTATTTGTTTACTTTAATCTTTGTTGCAAACAAAATTCTTGGATACAGATAGTGTGCAAACTCAAGTTCATAGATCACAGGAAAAGCAGAGGAATGCATTGTTTAACTTCGGAATCCTGTTTGGGACATACTTTGCTGCTGGGTACTCCAAGCAGACACAGTTTGAACAGCGGCCAATAATTTAGGATGGAATTTATGTTTCAAACTCTCGCTTATCACTCAGCAGTCTGCTGCCTTATAAAACCATTGCTAAAAAGGCTGAGAAATCACCCACAGCCCAGACTGTCCTATGGTTTCTATATTTGCACTGGGAGATAAAGTGTGTGTAAACACACGCTTAGGTGTCTCTTTAACAGCCGACTACACTGGGGGATGTATAACAATGGCGGCTTCCTCCTCCATAGAGGGCCACATTGTTACAGTTATCACTTTTAAAAATTTCTTTCCTTAGATGATTTGTTTTGTTTTACTAACATAGTAACAGATAAAAATGAAAAGACCAAAAAAGGTCATCTTAGCTAACTTCAACCTTACCAAATGGAAATGAATTCTTTCTACTCATTGTCCTTAATCCTATCCATTTTTCTTAAACAAAAAACAAGGGAAGGATATTCCTAGACAGCCAAACAGATTGTTATCAAGATGTGCACATATATGCTGCTTAATATTCTCTGTACGTAATTAAATAAAAATATATAAAGCACTCATAACCAGGGAAGTTTCTTAGTAACTTTTAGTGGTAACAAATCTTTTGCAGGACAAATGTGATTCAGATCTGTTCATTTTACTTTTTGTTTCTCAGTAGAAAAGATGAGTCTTTAAAAAGATGAGGCAACTGAGTTTTGGAATTGTCATTCTCTAATGAAAACCTTGTTAGGGAAAGAGAAAAAAAAAGGAAGATAGGAAGGTAGGAAAAGAAGAAGGAACAAAAGTTAAATACAGAAAGAAAAAAGGGAAGGGACTCTTCCTGGTTTTTAAGAGTATGTTCTAGACACACTCAGGCAAAAAATATAGGAACCTCAGGAAAATATACTGGATTGTGTTCTTTTTCCTTAAATGGTCAGTCCTACTCTTTAACTGATGAGAGAAGAGAGGAGCCTGCGGGCAGAATACAGCTTTCTCTGCGGTGGGAGCTGAGGCAGTTTAATTTCAAAGATAGCAGTTTGTCGTGGAAGGACTTAGACTAAGGAAAGTTAAACATGAGTCCAGGGAGCAGCTTTAGTTGGCTGTTAACCAGCTGATTGCAGAACTTGAGAAACTCCCAGAACAGAAATGAAGTAACACAACATTAACCAGCACCCTCGTGCTTCTCTGGCCCTGAGAGCTTTACTGAAGCCACAGCACTACTGAGAAGAAGGCAAAAAGAAGGTTTGGGTTTTTTTTTCCCCATTTTTGGGAAATGGTGTCAACGTGCATAATTTTGGGTGATTTATGTGTTTCTCAGGCCTGTGAAAGACAAACTGAAAAGAATTTCTGAAGCTAATACAGGATAAATCCTGTATTCAAGTGGTCTGACTTTGAGTCCTCAAGGTTTAAAGATTTTTCTGTATTTAGCTTCCTGCTTGGATTCTGTGGCCCACCTCCCCCAGAGGAAAATCATGTCTGTCGCTTCACTGGCCAAGGACCCTTTTGCTTTTGTGATCACTATAACTGCCATCTTCCTAGGTTCTTCCGAAGAAATGAATTATCTGCTGCTTACCTTCGTAAGGAAAAGTTGTAAAAAATTTTATGCATTAGACCTGTCAGAGTTGGCCAAATGCATTCTTTAAAAAATGATTTGCTGAAGAGTTAAGGCTGAAAGATGATTTGAGTGGTAACAGTAGACCGCTGAGATCACCAAGACAATCTAGTGACTGCTAACTCGCCTTGTTTATCTAAAAGAACTATACGCACAAATGCATGATACAGTGATAAGGAGAAATGACTTTCTTTCTTTCTTTCTTTCTTTCTTTTTTTTTTTTTTTTATATACTTATGTCTTAAGTGACTCATTTTAGGCCTTTCTCCCTTGATTGAGGTACAATAGCACAACAGGAAGGGAAGGGGCACTGCTGAGTTCAGAATGCTATTTCAGTGCCGGGGGCCTAAGCATGCATGAGGAAATGACTCCGGGTCTGTCTTTGGGAGCTCTGCAGTTACTGTGACGACAACACACACTCATGGAAAACACAGAGGGTCTGCTCACCAGGGCGAGCCAGGGAGCACTGTGCCAGCTCAGATTTTTCCTAATTATTCTGTAAGTCTTGCAATGTGACACTGGAGGTATTCCAGGCTCTTTGTGTCTCATTAACTGTTTAGTAAGTGACACATGCTTGAAGAGCAGCCTGGTATTTAGACCAGGGAGTGGCCTTACCCTGAAGCTTAACTTTCACATGCTGTCTTGATAGATACCATCTTCGGGTTTGGACACCATCAAACCAGCTGCTCTGGTCGTAACCTGTTATTCTAGTCCTTAAGGAAGCCAGCTGCACTGGTAGGGTTCACCCAGGGGCCCCTCAACTTTGGGTAAGACATCCCAACCTTCTACATTCTGCTCATTCTATAGATAGTAATAATAGCTATTTGTGATATATGCTACCTATGGAATATGCAATAAATTTACTTTGTAAAAATGATGGTAATAAAACCTAGCATATACTCGAGATTACAACATGCCAGGAATTGTGCAAATGCTTTATGTAGATGATTTTAAGTTCTTTTTTTCCCTTTAAAAAATTTATTTATTTAATTTTTAAAAAGTTAATATGAGGGTACAAATTTTTAGGTTACCATGTTCTCACTTCCAAGATAAAGTTCCGGTTGTAGAGCCCTTCACCAGGGGGGTGTGCTGAACACCCTCTTGTTGTATTAGGTGAGATCCCGCCCATTGCCCTCCCTCCTTCCTCCAGTCTCCTCCCCTGCCCCTGTAGCCAGTCTTAGAAGGTACATGGATGACTTTAACTGTTTCTCACAACCACCCTATGAGGTACTATTTTTAATCCCTATTTTACAAATTAGGAAGATGAGGTTTATAGACATAAAGTAACTTGCCCATTAGTAGATTTGAAATTCAACCCTAGGCAATTTGACCTTATTTACCCCATATTTTCAACCACTTTTTTGTATTGCAGGTGGTTGTTCAAGGAAGACCCCCCTCCCCCACCTAGATAGACAACTATGAGATGTTTTAATGAATGGTGTAGACTGTGACACTGCTGGGGGCCTGCTGTCCCTGCAGTATGAAAAGATACACTAAGAGCAAAGAATAAAGAGATTGAAGCCAACAAGGTCCTTCTCCAGGGTCCCAAAGCGGAACCAACAGCTTCAGGAACAGTGGAGTTGGGCAACCCAGGGGAGTTAAGCCACTTACCGACTGGCCATGTGGGTCTTGGTTTCTGCACTGCTGAGTTCATTCCTGAGGACACGATGCCAGGGAGCATTTGAGTTTATGGTGTATTATGGCTGCTGGTGTAGCCACATTCTTTGATGGCACTGGGGTCTTGGTCTGCTGTTGCTTCTGTTGACAGTTCAGAACCCTGCCTTCTATTGTAACATGTAAATGCTCTGCAGGTCTCAGGGGTTAATCATTCATCATTGGGTTTGTGAAGCAGACTCAAGAGGGAATTCTACAAAATACTTATCCCAGCTGGTGGTAGAACACATGGCCTTCCAGAAGGTGGTGGTGGTGGTGGGGTGCGTGTTGATTGGTTGGAGGAGGCAATAAGGCAGGGAACAAGAGGGCTTGTTCCACATCAGAGTTTCTTACTGGCTCCCAGTGACTTTGTTTAGGTAGTGAGTTGCCATTCTGGCAGCACGCTGTTCCTTCAAAAAATGAAATGAAACAGAGTGCTTGCTATCCTTTAAGGAAAACCACCTAAGACTTTTTCAGCCAGTGCTTTGCTGCCGTGGAGCAATGGCATAAGACATTTTATTGGCTATTTTATTTATTTTATCTTTATTAACCAAGAATCGCCTGCATGGTGTCCAAACGTCCTACTGTTTGGAAATAATAAGAATTTTAGAGTTTCTATTTACATACCTGACATTTAACTTTCAATTCTCTGAAGTAAAAGGAGAATAGTTCTAATAAAACTTTGATGGGGCCAATAACCTTTGCTTTCTCATATGCCAGTGGCCATAAATACTCTACTTTCCAGGTGTCAAATGTCCAAGGCAGTGAAATCGGCTATCCTGTGAAGACAAATGGGTCATATGAATGAATGCATGTAAGGGAATAACCTTTACCCTCTGAGAAGGTAAATTCCAATCAGTTGAAAACAGTATTGTCACACCCCAAAGCCCCCCAGCACACACAGGCACGTTTATTACTGGTCAGTGCACAGGCTTACACTGCTGCTTACCTGGCAGGCTAAACATTTTCCTGAAGCAAGTACATTGCTTAGTGTCCCAGATCTATTTAATCCAAACCAATTAAAAAAAATAAGGGCAGAGATATATTACATTTCCTCAAGGCCCTCTGTTTTAGTGACATGGTATCTTCTGATTTCCTGGCAATAAACCCAGGATTTCCTTTTGTCCTGTCTGTATGTGAAAAGGTGTCACAATATCAAAGGACAAGAATTAGTGTTCTATCCTTTGGAGATAATGGATTTGACTGTTTGGCTTCTGAAAGTTTATTTTTTCCTCATTCAATTATTCTAAATTTCTCTTGGCAGAGAACTAAGTGATAATTTCCACATTAGTCTTTAGCTAATGCCTCTTAAATGGAAGATATTAGCAATTTATCATATTCACTCAGCTGCTATCTAAGACTTCTGTAATATTTCCTAGTTCTCTTGGCCCCTGGTCTGACTGCATGCAGGATTGGGTTCTGAGTCTCACGCTGTCAGTGATTACATGGCTTGGTCCCGGGCTCACCAATATTCTGCAGGAAACCAAAGAGATTAGAAAGTTCTAGACTCTGTGCTTACTTGGAACCATTAGATCATCTAGTCGTGTAATTCTCAACATGCCCTGTGCATATAGAGCACATGAGTATCTGTCTCATACCCTGGAGTTAGTGTGTGGGTAGACACTGGAGTCACTAAGTTGCTTTAAAAATGTAAACGCCTGAGGTTCTGATTCAGATTTTCATAAGGAGGTCAAGTATTGGTCTATTTTGGAAGTGTTTGTGTGGTTTTAATGTGCATCCAGGGTTGAGAACCAATTTTCTAGTACCACCTCATGGTTTTGAAGGAGACAGTATTATAATAGAATGAGGGAAGAAAAAGTCATTCAGCCAAAGTTACAAAGTGTTCGGCAGGTGGAAGTGGGGCTGGAACCGAGTGCACCTGGCCCTTAGCTGTGGGCACGTTCCACACTTTGCACAGACCGTGCCCATCTCAAGTGAACTGACACTCAGGATTGCTGCCTGGATTGGCTTTGTGATCTTGCCTAAAACTCCTTGACTGCCTCCTGGGTCCATTTCTCTGACTGTACCTTCATTCTGTACAGGAGTCACGTGGCTGGAGCACAAAGCAGAGCAAGGACCAGAACTTAAGTCCCTGGAGTCTCAGCCTCCTGCTCTCTGGCACATGACTGTAATAAACAATAAAATGGCTCATGCATACTGAGTGTATAGTTTGTATATTACACACTAACAACTCCAGGATACAAGGCAGATACTCATGTGCTCTACATATTATAGATAAGGAGGATGAGAGAACTGCCCCTCTCTCCACCTCGCTCTCGTAAGCGGGTAGCAAGTCTGGGATGAGTTCTGACAATTGCACTCCTCAGCCTGTGCTCATAATCTCTTAATCACTTTGCTATTCTGGAGCCCACTCTGAGAATATAAGGTGTTGAATGGCAGCTACTTCCTTGTTTCAGCATCAGGGGGCTTGTGGCAGCTGGCTCTGGTGCCCTTAGTTCTGCTAATGGGCTTTCTGCTTGGCCAGAGATCCAGTCCTTGCCTTCTCTATTTTCCCAATGAACGACCAGGCCAGAGGCAACGTATTCTTTTCAAGACTGTTTCAAGGTGCTCCCCTCCCCTCCCTTGGCTTATTTGTTTGTTTCTTTCTTTTGTCATGTCATATCATCGGCATGTGACTTTGTTTCCTAAGTCCTGCCTCTCTTTTCCCTTGTGGGCCAATATAATATTTTGTGCCTTACCTTTGAGCACATGTTCACTTTGCCTTTCTGTAGACGTCTGAAACGAACTCTTCCATCCTATGTAGACTCTCGACTTTTTCCCCAGAGCTGTGAATTTGGCGGTGTTCCCCATTTTCCCTGGGATCCCCGTCTGGACTTCATACTGCTCCGTAACTTCTCTCACACATAAGACCAGCAGCGACAGGAAGGGATCAATCGTTTGGCTTCTCTTATGGCAACAGGTGCGTTGGGAACAACCTGATCTATCCTGTGGAACTTGACGGGTCAGTGGGTCAATATACTCTGAAGGATTTTGTAAATCTACATTTTTAGGTAGCGTGTGTGGAATTAAATTTCTGATTGATTCCACTACTTTGAAGTTCTACCAAACAGACTTTGACACCTACAGGAAGACCTGCACGCAGTGTTCGGATAAATGAACCTCACTCTACAACTTGAACTTCATCTACAAATGCAAATAATGTAATTAATATGTACCCTCATATTAATATGAAATTAAAAAACTAAAAAAAATGAACATTACTGAGATGAAAATAACCATGACAATACTGTAGCATGGAACTTTCTAACCAATAGAAGAAACAAAAAGTGAAAGGTTAGTATAATTATTCTATAAGGAATATTTACATGTCAACTAAAAAAAATTTTTTTTTTTGAGGCAGAGTCTCACTTTGTCACCCTTGGTAGAGTGCCATGGTGTCACAGCTCACAGCAACCTCAAACTCTTGGGCTTAAGTGATTCTCTTGCCTCAGCCTCCCAAGCAGCTGGGACTACGGGTGCCTGCCAGAACACCTGGTTATTTTTATTGTTGTGGTGGTGGTTGTCATTGCTGTTTTAGCTGGCCTGGGCCAGGTTTAAACCCACTAGCCTTGGTGTATGTGTCCAGCGCCCTACCCACTGAGCTACAGCTACTGCCCTCAACTCAAAAAATTCAATGTGATAAATACAGTTGTGATGTGGCACTATTTTTAGAATCACCTTGCACAAAGTAAGTACTAAGTGTTTGTGAAATCGAATCTGTTAAGTGTCATGAAATTGAGAAAGTAACCATCGCTGACTAGTTTCCACTGATTGAACTGAACATAATTGTTTCCTCGATAAACATGGTGATAATAATTGGTGACCGTGGGTGGTTATTGCTCTGTTTCTTGGTTTTCTGCAAACCTTTCATGGTCATAGTTTGCTTCTCTAACAATATTAATTAAAGATTAAGGCTTGGCGCCTGTGGCTCAAGTGGCTAAGGCGCCAGCCACATACACCTAAGGTGGTGGGTTCAAATCTAGCCCGGGCCCACCAAACAACAATGAAGGCTGCAACAACAAAAAAAATAGCCAGGCGTTGTGGAGGGCACCTGTGATCCTAGCTACTTGGGAGGCGGAAGCCAGGAGACTGGCTTGAGCCTAGGAGTTGGAGGTTGCTGTGAGCTGTGATGCCACAGTACTCTACCCAGGGGGACAGCTTGAGGTTCTGTCTTGGAAAAAAAAAAAAATTAACAAATGTTTTAAGCATTCACTGGAGTATCACAGAATAATGGGTGCATATCTGAGTGGGAGCTGGACTTCGCAGCTGTAATTAGCTTAATACACGCATTCCATTAACTGACTGGAACTCTGACTAAAAGGTGCAGTGGAATAAGATATAACTGCTGACAAAAGTCTGTTTGCAACTTGTTGCCCCAACCCACAGCCAGGCTCTTATTATAGTTCACGAGCTGGAAATGCTCCCCTCCTTGGGCATCTATTTTGGAGCTAGGCTCGCTCCTCTCCTGTCCAAGTAGCAAAGCAGCACACAGCTCCCATTAATTAACGTTTCTGCTGAGGGTTCCGCTAAGCATCATTAGGTTTCCATGCCAGCACCAACAGTGTCCATGCTACTCCAGAAGGCAGTATTGATTATAGTTGCTCGATTTTGCCTTATTTCACCATAGCTTGCTTTCTCGAATCACTTCCTGTAAATTCCAGTGATGCTGTTATTGACATCACCGTTCACATCTTCCAGGGAATAAAGTCCCAGCGGAGCACATGTGTTCTCGGTGATGTATTAACATGGATTCTCACCAAAAGGAGCACATGAAATGCTGAGCTCAAACAGTGGAGAGGACAAGGGGGCAGCCAGACGAAAGTGACTTGCAGTTTCTCAGAAAGTGAAGAATTTTGTCTTTTTGAGAGAGAGATTAGAGAAGAAGCAGAGCTCTTGTTTTCTACGTGGTATTAATGGAAGGTTAAATTCTTCCAGTTTAATTTATATCTGGATCATATTACTATTTCAATTTCCGTTCCCAGACACTTTCCTAAGAGGTGTGATTGTGGGACAGTTTGAAAAGACTGGGGCTGTGATTATACAGAGAGGTCCACTCAATCTGTTTGTCTTGAAGAAAACTGAGGCCCAGGCAGTTTGTAGTTGGGAGCTGGGCTAGACTGGTGCTGAGTCACAAGTGGGAGAACACAGGGTCCCAGGGGTTTAGTATTGGATGGTAAAAGTGGGTCCAAGCTAGCAGGTGGCCTCCTAGGGTCTACCATGTGGTTATGTGGTGTGCCGGCAGGCAGGTGGAGGAGTCAGTGAGTGTCTGGGCAAGCTTGTCAGCAGAAGAGGAAGGATGGGGGTTGGGGGGGTTGGTATTCAGGAACAAAATAGCTGTGGAGGGCGAGTCGTCCTGGAGACGCTGTGATACAATGTGAAAACAGTTGTGGCCTGCTGAGTCCCAGGCCCAGGCTGGCGCTCTTTGTGTCTCTCCTGATTCACATTGTATAATTCACTCATTCATTAAATGTTCATCGAGACTCATATGCGTCAGGCGCCAAGCTAGGGACTGTGATATGGTGGTGAATATTAGATTATCTCTACTCTCTAGCAGGGGTTACAGGTAAAACAAGGGCAATGTCAATGCCATGTGACTAGTAAGTAAATGGTTTCGTGGGATCACAGATGTGGGAAGACAGAAGTGGGACCACTTACGTGGTTTGGGGAGGTCATTGATTGGTTCAGAAATCAGGATGGAGTAAACTGACTCCCGCTGTGGGAAAGGGGACTACAGAGGCTAAAAACAAGACAGGGCCTGACAGACAAGGGCTGAGGGAATGTCACAGAATGCAAGTGACGGAAGGGCCGATGTGTTGCAACAGGTCCACACAGCTCGGCAAATGGTGGAGAATGATCCGGAAGTTACATTCTTTCACTTAACGTGATAATGTTAATGTTTAAAAAAAATAATGTGAAGAAGAAGATCTTCCATATACCTATAAGTTCATCATACTTGAATCTTTAGTGGCCATAAATGAGCCAGTCGAATATGCATCTCTGCCCGACCCTCCCCACCTGATTGCTGAGTATTCTTACCAATCTGTGACCACTCTCCGTATGTCTGAAGACAGGTGGTGACTGCTTCCTATCAAAGTATTTGCTTTAGGACTTTTACAGTTGTGTCTACTTTGAAAAAATATATGTTCAATATTCCACTTCAAGCGCCTAATTCCTGCCAAGGCAACAAACTTGTATAATAGCCAGGAAATTTTTGAAGCACAAGTTGAGAATATTGCCTTACCACATATTAAAATGAATTTTGACCCGGTGCAGGAGTGCATGGCTGAAGTCCCAGCTACTCAGGAGACCAAGGATCATGTGAGCCTGGGAGTTCTAGTCCAAGTGAAGCAACATAGTGAGACCCCCATCTCTGAAAAAAGAAAAGAATTTTGAAATCACATTCATTCAAATAATGATTAAGCTGAGACTCAGGAAGTCTGACTTTCTCATTTAGCTTATTAAATCAGACCTATGAATTCATATATAAGCCACAAATATTACTGCATTATCTTCCTAGAATCCAGACCACCACCTGTTTTGATTTATTTCCCCAGGTGCTTGTTGTGTAGAATCAGTTCACATCAGAAGAGGAGGTCAAGAGAAAATAGTAGAAAGTCCAGGAAAACATACACCTATATTTAGGAATTTAGTGTTAGGAAAAAAAAGACACATTTTAAAACTGTAGCGAAAATACCGATTGCTCAATTAACAGCGTTGAAACACTGGATAGAAATAAAATTAAATCTCTATGTTACACTTTGTATCATAATATGTATTAGATGGATCATAAATTTAAGTGTTAGAAGTGAAAGTGAAAATGATAAATAAATAAAAACTTAAAAAATACACATATAGACGAAGTTGGAAAGACCTAAATAGTAACACACACACACACAGATAAAAACCTTGTAAAACTAAAGACGAAAATATTTGACTCCATAAAAACCGAATGCAAAGTTTTACACTGAAAAAAATCCTCTATAACTCTCATGAACAAAGTTAAAATTCAAACTGCAATTTGTGAGAAAAATGATCAAGAACAAACATCCTTAATATAAAGAGTTCTTTTAAATAAGTAAAGAAAAAGAGACACAATAGAAAAATGGACAAATGCCATAATAATTAGCAAAACCGTTTAACCTTGCTGATAATTAAAGGCTCAGATTAAAAGAAGATAGATAGTTTTATTTCACCCCACACCTTAACAGAAGTGAAACAATTCAACACTCCGTGTGGCCTTGGTGTGAGGAAACGGTCACTACATATTGCTGGTGGGAAAGTCAACTGGGAAAAGCTTCCTGAAAAACAATCCAACAATACACGGCAACAATCCTTCCAATCAGAAGAAAAATAAGGGCACTTCCATCGTGAGAAACAGAAGGGTCTAAACACATTGTTTTCTCTTCCTCCTATTCTCAGATCTTGCCTGTTGACTTGTAAAGGTTTGGCAGACCTAGAGACTCTTATTTTTTTCTTTAAGGAGGGAAAGCTGACACACTTCTTGTGTAGTTGCTCGATAGGATTTCCTAGGAGGGACCTTGCTGGGTTAGAGTTGTTGTAACAAGGCAACACAGTCCACTCTGCCTGGTCACTAATGTGTCCCCTACATATTGATGGCAACTTACTTCCTGAGTAATGTTATTATCAAAACTTACCCTGATAGCCCAAATGGATCCATTTATGACTAAATCCTGAGGGTGAAGGACCTGAGAGGAAGTGGATAAGATGTGACCCTGGACCAAGGAACTCCTTACCTTTGATGGCTACTTGGCAGAAAACTGCTCAAACTTATTAGGGTTGGACTCAGCCAGGAAAGGCGTAGTGACGCTCAAGTTCTGAATGATCTTTGATGTTCATGAATTACTCTGAGAAAAAAATTGTTTTACCATAACATTTGCAGATGCCAGTATATTCCAAGAGATGATCTGCAGCCTCTTTGAATGAGAGGTGATGAAGCTGAGGTCCGAAAGTCTGACTTTCTCAAGGTCATTTAGCTTATTAATTCAGACCTATGAATTGACTTCTAAGCCACAAGATATCACTGCATTACCTTCCTAGAATCCAGACCAACAACTGTTTGGCTTTATTTCCCCAGGTGTGTGTTGTGTAGAACTCAGTCTTTTTTGTCTTATCAGGCCTCTGGCACCACCAGATGTTAGACTCTTTCTTTCTTTCTTTCCTTTATCCCTTCCCTTCCCTTCCCTTCCCTCCTTCTGTGTCTCTCTCTCTCTCTCTCTCTCTTTCTTTCTTTGCCTTACTCCATTGCCCTGGGTAGAGTTCTAAGGCATTATAGCCCACAGCAACCTCAAACTCTTGGGCTTGAGCAATCAATCCTCTTGCCTCAGCCTCCCAAGCAGTTACGACTACAGCTGTGCACCACTACGCCTGGCTAGTTTTTCCGTTTTTAATAGGGATGGAATATAACTCTTGCTCAAGCTTGTCTTGAGCTCCTGAGCTCAAGCAATCCACCTTCCTCAGCCTCCCTAGTAAGATGTTGGACTTTTCGCCAGCTTCTACCCATGGATCCTGCCTGTTATCCCAGGGAATGGAGAGAGGCTTCTGCAGGCCTGTACTCTAGTTATAGAGTGGTGTGGGGGGTTAATGTGTCCTGTGAGGGGTCCTGTGAGGGAGGTGTGGGACTCTCAGCTGCTGCTTGCTGCTTGCTGCACTGAGAGCAGGGACATTCTGTGAAGGGGCAGGACGCAGCAATGTGACTTAGATCTCACTCAAGACCTCATGTGTTGACCTTTTGCTTTCTTCCGGGGAAGCCCTTTTTTGAAAGAAGCCAGTGATGGGTTACTCAGAGTGAAGCCAAGGGGGAAGCATGGTAAGCCAGCCTGCAACCTAGGTCCTCTTTGGCTGTTTGGTCTTGCATAGAGTGTGCTGAGATGAATAGTGTCACCCTCCCACAACAACTGTCCTCTCAAGGGACATTTTCCATGCTGGGTACAAGTGAATGAGATCTCCTTACTTTTCTCACACCCACAGGTAAAGAGGAGCGAGCCCAAGCATTGTACATGATCCTGTTAATTACAGAGTAAGTTTGAATAATGGCAACAACTGGGCTTGATTTCCACCTTCTATTTAGTGGGTCCAGACCGAGTGATTTAGCTAACAGTGCGTCTAGTGAGTTAATCACATTGCGCATTTGTAGCCCCCATTTCTTTGAACAGCCTAGACAATGTCATCCTTACGTTCTCGTTTCACATTATCCTTCGTGGTCTCCCTCACGTGATCCAGACTGTGACTCGTGGGAACTTCTTCCCCCTGTCCTTTCCCTCTGGGCTCAAGCCTTGATAACTGCAAACCTTGTCCCCTCCCTTCCATGGGGACCGTCTCCACTGGGCTTTGTAGTTGACTTTCCATGCTTTCCTGGGCTTGTTCCTTATTATCTCTTTCTTGAGAGAAACTCTTTCCTTTATAAAATTGAAAAAAAATTATTGGTGTTATTTTTGGTTGACACATGTAATCGTATACGTGTATGGGGTACAATTTGATGTTTCTGTGTGTGGCATGATGAAATCAAGCCAGTTGACGTTTTTGTCATCTGTATTATCTACGATTTTAAAAGGTGAGACATTTGAAACTAACTCTCTTAGGTATTTTGCAATAACTAAGTGGCTGATTTATTTACTTAGTTGGGATCACACCAAATAGGAGGTTACATATGACCTTTTATTCTGTGTGTGACCTGGACCTAACTCCAGAAGCAATTGTCTAGGAATTTTCTCAGTGTCTGTCACTTGAAGTCCAATTAGACTGAATGACAAATTAGGAACAATGATACCGATAGACCCAATCTACAAGCTCATGTAAGTATGACAATCATTACTGTTTTTACTGTTTTAATGTAACTAATAGCTATTGGTTTTAGAAAGAAGATAAACAACAGAATAATAATAATCACAGTTGTTTTTTTATTGAGTGCTTCCTATATACGAGAAGCTGTGCTAAATGCTTTGTGTGTATAGAATAGTAATTATTATTCCCATTTTATAGATATAATCATGCTTGTTAAAAATTCTGCCTTAAGGTATAATCTGATCCTTGTCATCAAAATTTGGGGCTTATCTGAAACTCACACAGCTAGAGTTTAGAAAGCAGAGTGAAGCTCATGAAACGATTTTTTTCCCTAGAGATTTTCTAGTAAGTTTGATTGGTAAAAAAACCTGACCACGAAGGAAAAATTTACTCACTAAGATATTATCAAAGAGTCAAGAATGTAAGCCATATCCAGAGGCATTTTAACTTTCTAAACTTCGTAAAAGATTTTTTATTATCTTAATAATCATATCTGATAACAATCATCATAATATATAATAGTACTACATCATATTAAGATGTGCCAGCTTGTCCTTTGCAGAGAATGGGGGGAAGATGGACAACGCCCAGCCACTATAAATACAAGGATTATGAGCTGATTTCAGAGAGGAATTGAGTTAGCTCTGAGCCATCCCAGATTCCTCTCATGGTTAGTTCAGGTTATAAATTACATTTTTCCTTGTTGAAAGCTATTGGCTCTTAGCACAAATCCTCAATCTTCACCAACTTCCGTGGAACTACTTGAACTGACCAGGCCAGACTGTAGGTGATTTGCAATTCAAATTACTATTGATTTATACTTGACATACATTTTATGGAGAAATTTAAATTATACTCATTTTAAACCAGAGATCCATTAACCTTCTGTCTGATATTATCTTCTTTAAATAGCTAATGAATGTGATACTCTCTTAGAAAGAGGAATGACTCTCTTGGGGGAACCCAACAGTTCCCTTATGGCTGCCATGTCAGCTGCAGGCCTCCCACACAAACAGTGCTGGAGAAAAACCGTTCCAGCATCTCCGTGGGAACTACAAGTAACAGAAGAGAGGTCCGACTTTCTTCCCCTCTTTGCGCACGCTGACTGATCCTGAATCTGTGAGATTGTTGGGTGTGATGTATGGGTAGTTACCTCTTTCACTTCTTGTCCTGGGGTAGTGGGACTGGAAGGTGACAGTAAATAGAGCCCAGGTGTTGTTAATGAAAACAATTAATGAAGCAATAAGATCGCAGCACTTTTATGTTTTATGTAAATCTAATTTTATGTAAAAATTAGAAACATGCATGTTTTAATAATAGGGTATTGTTAAGAAAAGGTAGAATTTGAGTTGCTCTCAGTACATACATATAATGACAATCTCTGCAGACATAAATTTGAGAGTAAATGACTATTTAATAATATAGTAAGTAAAAATAAATGCATTACAGAAAGTATCTTTAAGATTCTGTTGGAAAAATTGGAAGTCTGTATTTCAAACATTAACAGTAGTTGTCATTGTTTGGAGAGATAAATGACTGACTTTAAGTTTCCACAGTAAGCTTGAATCTTTCTTTTTTTTGAGACAGAGTCTCACTTTGTCACCCTCAGTAGAGTGCTGTTGTATCATAGCTCACAGCAACCTCAAAGTCTTGGGCTCAAGTGATCTTCTTGCCTCAGCCTCTAAAGTAGCTGGGATTACAAGCTTCTGCCATCACGCCTGGCTAATTTTAGAGATGGGTGTCTCACTCTTGCTTAGGGTGGTCTTGGACTCCTGAGCTCAAGCAAACCACTCACCTCATAAATCTTTTTTTTTTTTTAGAGAGTCTCACTTTATCGCCCTCAGTAGAGTGATGTGGTGTCACAACTCACAGCAACCTCCAACTCTTGGGCTGAGGTGATTCTCTTACCTCAGCCTCCCAAGCAGCTGGGACTACAGGCACCCGCCACAATGCCCAGCTATTTCTTTGTTGCAGTTTGGCTGGGGCTGGGTTTGAACCCACCAGCCTGGGTATATGGGGCCAGCACCATAGGCACCACCCATCATAAATCATTTTTAATAATGAAAAAAGTTGAAGTTATCAGAAAATAATTTAATAGATTAGTTCACGTGGTGAAATAGGTAATGAATACTTCATTTAAACTCATAATTTAATAAGGTATCCCCTGGAGGTTATGGTGGCAAAATCATGTGTATTACGTATGTACGTGTTTATACCCTATTTTCTTGTATAAAATATCTTAAAAGGTTCTCATATAGATTTCACAGATATTGTTAAAACAGCGTTACTATGTTTTTGAATAAAAAATTTATTGGTTAGCATACACATGGACATTTTGCTTTTTGAGGAATACATAATTTTAAAAAATTAAACAATTAATGAATTTATAGAAAAGTTAGAACTATGGTACAAAAGCCTTTCTTCACCCCCACCTCCCCTTCATCATTGGAGGGTAATTTTTAATCTCATGGTCTCATTATTTCTTTGGTGACCATTACCTACAAACAAAGATATTCTATATAACTATAAGACAAGCATCAAGATTAGGAAATTATGGGGTTAGAGGGAGATGGGGGGTGGGGAACAGGGGAGGATGATCCCCAGAAGGAGGGAGGGTGTGAGGAGAGCTCTGACCTAATTTGCACATTGTGAGGATGTATAACACGCCCTCTGGGCGAGGGGCTCTTCTACAGATGAAACTTTACTCTGGAAGTGAGAACAGTGTAACCTAAAAATTTGTGCCCTCATATTAATTTAAAATAAAAAATAAATTTAAAGAATGAAAAAAATTAGGAAATTAACATTCAGACATTATTACCATCTAATCTTCAGAAACCATTCAGGTTTCCCAGTTGTCCCAGCAATGTCTTTCATAGTAAAAGAATTTATTTCAGAGTCACATGCTGCATTTGGTTGTGTCTCTGGTTTATTTCCCTTCACAACCTTAGCTCTTTCTTGTCACCCTTTTGGAGATTATAGGCCACTTATTTTGTAGAATGTCCCTCATCTTGAGTCTGTCTGATGTTTCTTCAAGTAGATTTAGAACATGCATCGTTGGCAAAACATTTGTTTTTAATAGCAGAAAACGGTCTTTTTTGAAACCAGAACTATAACTTTATTGACACAAGAAGACCATAATCTCAATAGGATTTCATATGACTCCACTGTTTATAACTTTAACATCGTTTTTTAATTTTAACCCAGCCTGTTCTGCCCCATGAATTGTGGCTGGAAGTCTTGCCTTCGCTCACGAGATCTAGCTCAGAATTTCTCAACGTTAACACAATTGACTTTTGGGGGTGGATAATTGTTGGGGGGCTGTTTTGTGCACTGTAGGACATTTATCAGCATCTTAGTCTGTACTGGATAGATATTAGTAACCCTCCTTGACCCCAAGCTGTAACAAAAATGTCTCTATTCCTTGTCAAATACCCCCAAAGGGTGAAATTTCCCTTCTTTGAGAATTGCTGGTGTAGCTCATTTCTTTAGCTGATCTGAACCCTATTGATATTCAACTCTTCATGAAACAGAAATAGAGTCATTTAGGCACTCTCTGTTCTTCCACTTGAGTTTCATCTTCTTTTAAATATAACCAGATAGAAGACTATCTTATTCCATCATATTCTAACAATGGTATCTTCTCTAAATACTAAATATGCCCAGTTGGTACAGTGTCTGTTTCACTAGCCAGCATCAGTCTTGGTGAGCACCTTTAAAAAAAAAAAACAAACTTCTAGGCCAGCTCATGCCTATAATCCTAGCACTCTGGGAGGCCGAGGCAAATGGATTGTCTGAGTTCACAGGTTCAAGACCAGCCCCAGCAACAGCAAGACCCCCCATCTTTAAAAATAGCCAGGTTTCGTGGTGGATGCCTGTAGTCCCAGCTACTCTGGAGGCCAAGGCAAGAGTATTGCTTAAGCTCAAGAGTTTGAGGTTGCTGTGAGATGTGATATTACCGCACTCTATGGAGGGCAACATAATGAAACTCTGTCTCAAAACAAGAAAAAAAAAAAGACTTTGGTGTTTATATTAATGTTGTTTATCTTTCAAAGTCTATTAAACCAACTAACCAACCAACCAAAACTAAAACCAAAAGAAGCTACCTCCATTTTCCCTCAATAACAAATAGAATTTTCTAATTCCATTGCTCTTTCTTTTCCTTAAGGGGACATTGTTTGATTTGTACATTTTGGCAAGAAATTGTTTTCTACTTAGTGGCTAATTTCATACCTTTTTGCATGTTTCTCAGTTTCACCTTATTGCTTCCTATTCCCATCTAACTGGAAGTCTTGAAGGCAGAAAGTTATACCTATTTCGTGTTCTCTACTACCCTGAAATATGGCTAAACTAAGTACAGGGATCCTCAATAAATACTGGATTCAATTCAACTGCCTATGCTAAAAGTGTTTGAGAACTGAGAATTTTGAAATGTGATAGAGTCTCACTACATTCACTAAAATATGATTGCTTTTCTAGTAATTTATTTTAGTCATTTGCCTTAATATTCCTGTGAAGTAAATGGAGGCTTTGCCCACTCTATCAGAGGAAAGGCTTATAGCATGTAAACTGGCAGAAGTATGCCTCAGGCAGGCTGGGGCTTGGGTCTGTGGGCCAGTGTTATTCCTGGAAAATTGAACTTCCATTCACTCCAGCTTACAGTAAACTCAGAAAAACATGCCCAGGTGTCACCCACCCTACCTGTACACAGTCAGTACTCACTGAAAACTTTGCAAGGCAGAGTGTTTGGCTGTAATTTTACTTTATTTTCTTTACAACTATTCCAATGTTTTTCTACCTTTCTAACTAAAGTGTATAATTCTGCTGCTTGGGAGGCTGAGGGAGGAAGATGTGTCTTAAAGGCTCCTCATGGTGCTGGGTGCCTTTGTGAGGACCAAAGACAGGGAGGTTGGTGCCGTTGGTGGGAGCCTGAGTGCCCTTCTTTGCACAGCAGTTTTCAGCTCAACTAGACTCTTCCTAAAGGAGGCTGAAGGACTGTGCATTCTTTGCTTGGACTTATTGGGGTCTTTCTGCCATGATTGCCTTCACATTTGGAGGCTCTTGTAGGGATTAAAATTTTCCTGAGAAACTCACATTAAGGCAGGAAAAGCACCAAAGATTCCACTACATATTTCCATCTACAGTATGTCATATTTGACTTTTGTCTATTATATGTGGAAATGGCTTTCAAGAGAGGCACCATTATTTCCCTTTAAATGTAATGTAATGAACTTTGTGTTTCCACTTGGATTTAAATCAATTTCCTGTTTAATACCTTTCCATTGCCAATAAAGAAGTTTCTTGTGCTTAAGAGTCCATGAAATATTTAGTCCTTTCAAATGCACTTTGCTTTCATTTTTCATTTATTTGATATAGTTTTGTAAGGACCTGCAATGTTATTATGTCATAAATAGGTACTTTACAGGTATCCACGCAAACAATCCTTCCTCAGGGACTGCTTAAAGTAAAGCTGCAGAAACAACATATTATCTTCTCAAGCTTAGTAAGTTTGCAAGTATTCAGAGCTGATTTCATATCCAGGCTCTATGACTGAAAAAGCCCAGGCTCTCCATGCCCACAGCTTCCCTAAGGTATAGGCCTTAATTAGACAGGTAGAAAAATATTGAAATAGGTGATGAGAAAAGAAAAGTAAAAATACGGCTACGAGACTGAGATTTGAAATGTGCCATTTCTTTCAGTCTCTGTGCGGCTTAACGTGGGGTTTCTGGAAGAAGTAGAGTTTATGGCCTACTTTATGTTATGTGTCTGTGACCAATATATGTGTTGTGGAGATAATTTGATGCTTTTAGTTCTTTAAATATTTCCTCTTAAATAAATCCATTCAGTCCATCGACCGTAGTTAATGTTTTCCCACTGGTTTGTACATGTCATAGCTAAAGACCAATGTAGACTAATGGGAAAGGAGCAAGAAAAATTAGTACATTCATGAATTATTCTCTGTTCTCACTTTAGACAAGTCAATTTTCCTTAAATTATCAGGTTCTGTCTTAATCATAGGTCATTTGTGGTTATCAAGAAATAAACGTTTGTATGTTTGGCCTTCACAGTCTCACACTGTATACTGAAAAAGCTAAATTAAATTAGTTCTTTAGCACCTTATCACAGAACATTCAATGTGGGGATCAAAATGTTAAAACGGGTATAATTCTTAGATTACAAAATTAGTCTCTCAGTGAATCTTAAACTAAGACTCAAAAAAGACTATTCTGATCTTTTTTCTAGTCTTGTTTGTTTAAAATATAAATTTCCATTTCTTTAAAGAGTTGATAAAAACTGCCAGTACACTTTTGTAGCCCTGATAATTGTTTTGGTGGTGGTGGGGTTACATGTTTGGTAACTGTTTGAAATTTTTTTGTGCCTTTGTTGGACTGATTTAGTTTTCTTCTACCTTTTTTTCTGATAGCATAAAAGTCATAAATTGTATTTGTGTTTTTCTAGTAGACCTTATTAAATTTTTAGCACATACAACTAAATATCTTTGTGTTAATATTCAGAATTATAATGTCTCTACATTCAGTACACAAACCCAAAATCTTTGTATGGTTCAATTTTACTTGAAATATTCTTTCCCATTCCTTCTCATGTTGAATGTAATTTAGAATTCTAGTTCTACACTGTTACTTTAAAAATTACTGTTGTTTTAAAAAATCAAGACTTATCTAGGGTAAATTATATAACTTAGTGGATTTTTTATACACTGTTGCTTCTTAGAACTTCCTTATTACTATGTTTATCTTTATTTTGCCTGGCACAATTATATTAGAGAATTACTGTAAGTGGTAAACTCTGTGGTTCCTTCCTGTTTCATCTTCATCCTTGAATGATAGTTTGGTTGGGTATCAAATTACAGGTCTGATATCTTTTTTCTTGCTCCTTTGATTTCATTCATATGTTATCACAGAGATTTGGTAGGAGATTCTGCTTTTTTCTTTCCTAACAATTTTAACATTTGTATCCTTTATTCTTGGTTTCTAAACTGTTAGTGTAATATGTAGGTGTGGGTTTTTATTTATATTTATTTTATTTAGAACTTGGCTGGTCCTTACATAGTGGTTAAACTAATGTATATATTACTTTCCTTCTATTCCTGCTAATATCTCTATTAGCAATTCCAATTATGTGAATGACAGAACAATTTGGGTTTATTTTACATGATTCCTAGCTTATATTTTATACTTTATATCCCTTCATCACTTTCATTGTATTCTAGGAGAAATTTTTGGTTTAATGTTAGAATCAAACAATTTGTTTGTTGTGTTCATTCTGTTATTTGACCTACACATTGAGTATGTAAAAGATCAAAATTTTCAAATCAAAACTACCCTGAGATATCACCTTTTAGGATTCTCTTTAACATCCTCAGCCTCTACCCACTAGATTCCAGTAACATCTCCTCCCACAGTTGGCAGCCAAAACCACCTCTGATTGAGAACTACTGCTATAGGGCAT